>JAOBRG010060005.1:0-37498 GCA_027574985.1 Umimayanthus nakama | reverse complement strand
TTTCACTATTACCCGGTAACAATTCGCAGAAAAGTTTAAGTCACATAAGAAAACATATAACTGCAGTTCACTTACCATAAATATGAGGTTGTTCCTATATTTCGTACGAAAATCAGGAAGCCATAAAGAGTGCAGAACGACGCACAAAAGCAGCCATTTCCAAAATGGATTCTCCAAGCTGAGCTATGACGCGCAAGTGGACCAAGACATAGACCCAGGCTAATGTTAGGGGAATTGGGCCTAGTTTTCGGCTCCCTCCTGCTTTATATTGTGTCCGCCATCTCGTTTATAAAACCGCATGCCAATTTTACGAGCCCGCCATACCATCTCAACACGACGAAAAAGAACCAACGGCGAATTTAATACTCGGCGCCTCACGGCCCGAGTAATTATCTAAAACCAATCACTGAGGCGCAGTTGAAACACGAGCCCGCTCGTTGCGAGGTGACTCGAGGTGACGTTGCGAGATGACTCGAAATCGGTTTATTTCCAAGAGCTATAGTTGGACTGACGTCCGAGACAAAGATGAGTATTGTCGTCCGTGCCTGAACTCTTCCTACCATATAGAGTGTGATACGATAGCGATAAAACTACGACAATATCTGTGTGCATGAGATGTATCCCCAGAGTTCAAATTTAGCGTAAAGCAAACAACACACGCGTTTTCAAAACCTTCATTGTCCATGTTTTGCCACCTGTCCTATTTACAAACTCCACTAATGAGAAGCTCAGGCACTGGACTAGTTTCCAGCTTCTCTTGGCTAATGACAGCTGACAAGCAGACTCGTACCAAGTCGCTCTTAGTTGGCGGAAAAGAGGAGACGCAAAGGGTTTTTGGAAGGAGACGAGGGACACGCAAACCCATAAAAGCGACTGGGTACGAGTATGGATGACAAGTGCCGGATACGAAAACGCAAAACCACTTTGTGGAAAAAGAGAACGTACACCTTTAACCAGTGCGGTACCGCTATTAACTCTGAGTGGTAAGGTTTACTAATTTTTGTTTCATTTGATTTTATTTTACTACAAGAATATTCATTTCTTCACAACATAATAACAATTGTTTTCAAAAGAATACAAAACACTACAAGAAAGGAAAAAACAAGAAATATTACCGCACAGCTTGAACTTTTGACCTAGAGACCGCTGGAGTGTGGTGGCCCAGCGCTATCAGCTTGTTTTGCTTGCTCTCAAGAGCCGGAACACTTTACAGTATTTATGTTCTTCAATTCATTTTGCTTCGCTTTCTTTAAGGAAAATGAATCTGATCTAGGAAACGATTATTTGAAGTTGAATTAAATAAAATTATACCCTGGGTGCTCCAGCCTTTGGCTGTCGTTGGGCTCGCGCTTCGCGCTCGAAGAAGCGAGACGATCTCTGGTACCCAGGGTAATAAAATTAAAAAAAATGGGCAGGAAATAACTCATTGGGCTTCATGAAATGATGAGGTGCTAGTTCTGGTTTTTAAACGTTTGCTGCCGCTTTTGTAGTGCTGTGGACACGTGCTAGATGGCCGGGGGAGTGGTGTATTCATCTTTTGTATGTCATCCCTCAATCAGCGTCCGGTTTCGGTGTTGGTGTTGATTTACCAGTTTACTGTGTGCGTAGGAGTGCGTGTTATAAAATTGAACTGGTACGCAGTTGCGTTGAAATGGTCTTGGGGTTCCAAAGCTTCGTTCAGTCCTTTAGTGGGAAATATGTGTATATGCATGGGCATTTGGGTTAAGAATATATGTAAGGGTCATTAGATAACGCCTTTATTTATTATAATGCTCAGGGTAGACATTTCAGGTGCAATGAAATGCAGCCTGCTATCAACAGGAGCCCTGATTGTGCACTTCAGGGTAATAGTAGGGTCATTGCTCTCGGGACCTAAATATGCTATCGGACTACTTTACTTATTTATTATTTATTTTCTGATTTTGTGCAGTACACAGGGTATATAAAACAAAAGGACACGAAGTCCCCTTCGAGGTTTTAGTACCCGACACTCACCCACTGTAAAAAAAAAGCGACCCTCCCCACAATTACACCCTAAGTTAAGAGTAAGCATAAACAAGCAGAAGAAACAAAAAAAGAAAATCAAATGAAAATTAACAAGAACACACAGTATATACGTTTGAGCTACGGCACTTTGGACATATAAGTTTGTAAGTGCCAATGTTGTCTTGATTAAAAGTGCTGTTCAGTCGGAAAAATAGGAGAGACTTAACGGGTGCAGGAAAAGCTGCATGTTTAAAAGGGCTCGTCTTACCGGAGATGAAGGTGTATGAGACGTTGTGTACAGGGCCGGACAAGACGTAAAATTGTAAAAAAGGCCCGTTTGTAAGAAATATATCATGTATACTAAACACTAGGGTGGCGGTTAGTTTTTTATCGATGCCTCTGCTGAACTGCTTTACTTTGTCTTTGTCCTAGTCTAAATCTGGCCCCGTTTTCTCCCCATAAAAAAATCTCCGCCGTGTGTAGTGAGGTGTTTGTAGCGTGGGGCTTGGCTGTAGATGACCCCTTGAGCTTGTAGTGTTTGGTGTGATGGGACTTAAAGTGACTTGTAGGAGGAGTGATTCAAAAATATCTGAAAGTTTCTATTGAAAATCACAACACATCACTTCATTACATGTAGCGTTTCTTTGCACGTTTTTCTGCAGTGAGAAACGCCGAGTGAGCAGAGAAGAAATCCAAGCTGTGCCGCACGTGATTTTAAAATGATGATGGAAACAAGTACAGTGTAAGAAAAATTGAGACTCAGAATGGGAACTTCTTCAGAACAAAGAGCATCGGCCAAAATTCACTGGTTCTCATAACAGCGAGTATTTGCTTTATCATAGCACGGTTTGGTTATACCCTAATTTTTTTTCATCCAATAACAATCTTTTTTTTATAAGAACGCCTAGTTTTAGGCTGACGGCTTAAGGCCCATGCAAATGGTCGCAACAATTCGCAACTTTGTTACCCCAACAATGTTGGCAGTTGTTGGCAATGGTTGCGTGGTGTTTGCAAATGGACGCAACAACTGCCAACATTGTTAGCGGTTGCCTAAAGAAGCGATGCATTCTTGTGCAGTAATCTTGAAAAAAGTTTGCAATGCGCATGCACAGACGTTTTCATGAGGCCAACACATTCTCGACCTCAGAGCTCTTCTTTTCTGCGCGTGTCTGGCTTCTCCTTCGTTTTGAAACCCGCTAACACGCATTCTCGACCCCAGAGCTCTTTTCTTCTGCGCATGTCTCAACCTCGTTCCCAGGCTTTTTCCTCTCCCGAGAGGAAAGAGCCTTGAAATGAGGTTGCGCATGACTGGCCTTCGTTTTGAAACCCGCTGACGCGGTGAAACGTGGGCTCTGGGGTCAAGAATGAAGGCCAACAAGGTTGTGGACCATGCAAACGGGCGCAACATTGTTGCTCTACGCTTTCGCCGGTCACAGAACAATAGAAATGTTGGGACTTGTCGCACCAAAAGTTTGACAGGCACTTGTTGCGTATGGTTTGAAACATGGTTAAACTAAAAAGAATATTTCCAGTTCAGTTAAGTAAAAAATAGACGATAACCGTCGTTATTTGTCCTCGTATTTAGTCGTTTTTTAACATCAAATATTAAATCTTCAACGTCAGCTGTACATAGCTTTTAGGGAGGAGTGACTATCTAATAAATCGAATTTCAGTTGACGTGATCTTGTTTAACTCAAAACACTCAAAAAGCAAAGTCACTGTTCTTTTATTTTCGACTTTTGACGTTTTATAAAATATTCTTTACAAAGAAAAGGAATTAAGATACTTTCACAACCAATTACCAAACCACGGCAAATGTTTTTTTTAAACATATCATTCTCATAGCAAACTATCTTTAAACTTCCAGCATGGTTTTACTTTATTAGTACACTTTTTAAAAACACGGTGTGTGTTGGAATTCTATTGGTTGATATTAAAGGACAACAACAATCAGGAATGAGAATGATTGGCTGACAAGAGTGTATAAATGGGGTGAACCGACTAGCGACAAAGGGCGAAAAATATTACTCTCGTGCTCAGAATAAACGGGGGGAGACGTTTATTTTTTTTCGTGATTTTTGGACACCTCCCTACCCCGCCGCAGGCTTTTGTACTCCCCCGTTTAATAATTTTTCGAATTTCACGAGGGAACACAAAAAAGTTCATAAGTATACCATAGACTGTTGGTGTTTTATTAGTATAAGTGGCTCCGCAATCTTTACTTTTTATTAGCCAAATGCGAGGTCCGTACGGCAAGTTATGGACCGGGTTTTTTCCTCCTTTTTTGGCCCAGGCGTGAAGCGCGAGGACCATGAAAACAAAGAAGGATAAAAACGAGGATCTATAACTTGCAGTACGGACTGAGCAAACGAGGCTAATAAGATGTTTGCTATATGGCTTTGTTGATTATTCTGGTTTTGAAAAAGGTGATCAAGAGCCAGCGGTCCGTACGGCTACTTAGGGGCCTGGAACTGACCAATCAAAGCACGCGAAATCATTCAGCCACAAAATAAACTAGAAGTACTGTTAATGTCCAGTTTATATTTTTCCCACCCAACTTGTTTATTTTGACTTCCCCCCCCCCCCCTCTATTTGTTTTGAGCACGAGAACAGAATGACTGGCGACAAACAAGTTAATTAATTCCACCCCACAACCAGAAAAGGTCAAAAACTTTAACCGATCACCAACAAAGTAATGAAGTTTTAACCGACATTTGGACTTTCCCATTTAGACCCACTAATAAACACTGATTCTTCCGCACACGTTATTTTCTAAAAGTAAACAATTAAAAGAAATATTGCAAAGCGTCACAGAAATAAAACGTGAAACTATCGTGATTTCTAAAAATAAAAAGAACTAAAATTTCAGCGCGTAGACCACCCGACTTCCAGGCAGTAGCCACAAAAATTGAGTTAGTGAAAAACCTCTCATCATTCCCCCTCCCTCAATCATTACTTTTCTAATTGTCCCTAGTTAGCGGCGCACTAGTTGACTTTTCCGGGGTAATGACAGATTTTATTAATGCAAGAGTTTCTCTCCCCAACGATAAAGAAGGCAGAAATTTTTCCAAGCGAAAAGCGGTGCACCTTATCGAACACGTTTTTTTTCCTTCTTTTAGGGTTTTGCTTGATGTTTTTTTTTCAAAATGTTCCACCTCACCTCCCAAGTCAAGTGGTTCCGCATTTAGAAAGCAGCGATATCTTGTTTTAAATTGGTAAACAAAAGGCAACGTACACCCAACTAAAGAATACGCAAGCAGAACCGACTGTAAAGGGGGGGGGGGGGGGGGTAAAGCGCGACATCACCAATCAAAAGAGCAACAAACAATGAGTTCTCGCTCATAAATATAATTTAGATTCTTGTACCGAAATATAAAATACATTACATCGACATGTCCGACATTGGACACGGACTGCAAGTGGACTTTTTCTCCGCAAGTTGCTGCCACAATTATTTCACTACTACTGGGCTATCTAAACTGTGTATTTGAAAGGACAGAACTTCTTTTTAAATTGCAGCGGCCAATGCCTTATTTCCCAACATTTGAAAACTTACAAATGACCTAAAGCTCGGTTTTAAACCAAAATGTTTTCAAGTAGACAAAACCCAGAAAAAGGTCTAAACTTATTGGTTCCGTTGCGGGTGCACTGCGTTTTATATACAGTACATATTCGGGCACACCAAATGATACATAGGGTCTGCAGCAATGCACAAAATGTACACGGGTTAAAGCGTATCTTACAACTATGCATAGGGAATGCGAATTTACAAAGCACGATTCTAGAGTGCAAACACTTGTTTCGCAAACTTAGAATTGACAAATGTCTTAACCAAAATTGAGCTTGCCGTTCCTTATTTAGAAACAAGTACTTGCAAACTTAAACATATTTGTCTTACAGGAAATGCAGCAAGAATGGTCAGCGTAATTAAATCTGCTGTTAATCTCTTCAAAACTTTAAACAATACTGAGCTTGGCTAAAACAAAGGACGAATCTCCGAGTCGACTGCGTCAGAATTAGCATAAGTTCCACAAAAGTTAAGTATACAAGGAAGCTATAAATCCATAGCCTGGAAGATGGTCACTGCATTTTTTAATACAGACGAAAATAAAAAATATACAAACTTTAAAACAAAGAATTTGGGACAGGAAATGCCTTGCTCTAATGGAGATAGGACTTCAAAACGGTACAGATTAACATCGTCTACAAGTCAAACCAATTTTTTTAAATTTTTTGTTTGAAACTGCAGGATGTTCATCCTATTAATCGCTGAATATTTCATTGACTGTTTTAATTTACTAAAATGCCTTGCTAGGGAATTTACTGTTTAAATAAGTTATAAAACTACAAAGTAGAGTCTGAACTGAAAAGAGACGAAAGCTAGCTGAGAGGAAAATTAAGTAACTTAGACTGTTTGACAAGTTAAAACGTTTTTGGGTTTTTATCTGCAAAAACAAGTCTCCAGTCGTCGCAAAATAAGATTTTGACAAGCAATCAAAAGATACTCCAAGCTTTACTTTCAAAATGATTTAATGCTAAAAACGACAAACATACGTATGCTAAAATGAGCTACTCCGATTTCCAATAACTTTGGATTTAAGACGTAACATCGGAAGGCATTTGTCAACCTTATTCGAATAAAATGTGGGTTTTGCCTTGATTGTATGTTGACCTTAAGTTTTTATTATCTGCAACTTCCATATTCACAACTTGCCACTTGTAAATGAGTTCTACTTTACAAGATTCTTAAACAGCGCTTTTTCAAAGAAATGTATTACTTGTAGCAAGATCTCTACTTTACAGACATGAATCAATGACCATATAATATTGTTCTACTAGGGCACTACATATATAACATTTACAAGGTATAAAATATCTCTTTCCAATCAGTGTTCTTTGGTAATTTTGAATTCTTTTAGTATGGCTAAGACTAAATTGGGTCGATTTCCCCCAATACAAAGATATTTTCAAACAAACTGATTTTATAAAATAAAATGAGTTGTTTGATTTTGTTTATAAATGATACCGGAAGCGACATGTCGGAGCAACGGCTGCGCATGCGTAATTTGTAGCACGAGACGAATGCAGGAAAAGAACCAAGATGGCGCCTCAAAATTCCATTAGCTAAAGTAAATAACCAGTAAATCTAGATTATGAACTCCTTGACTGTAGTTTTGACTGACATTGTTCCGACATGTTACCAGAGGCAGAACCACCGCACTCAAAAACCCGCTGCTGACCAGTTAGGAACGTAGGCCCTGGCCCCAACGAAGCACTTACAATGGAGGCGATTGAAATCACTTGAAATTTTTCAGCACTGATCTCTTACAACGTATAGTTCAAATATTTTCAAGCTTTAGGAAACCATAATTCTTAAAATACGGTCATTAAAGGCCTAGTACTTTCAACTCCGATAAATTATCAACAACTCTTACCTCCCGAAAAATTCCACAACGGAAAGCAGTTGTTTTGAAAGAAACTGTATATTCATCTCTCAATGATAACTATTGACTTACGTTTCCTACAAATTCTCACCACACTTGTTAAGTTATGAATGACATATGATATAATGACAAAGGAGAAACTCGAAGGAGTCAATAACTGCTTGAACAAGTTTACGAAGGAAAACTACTTTCTATATACTACTACTAACTGCGTACTCTCCCCACCCCTCTGGTTTATATTGACATACCTTTAGTTTAACTCCAGGATCATTTCCAAGACACCTACTAAAATATAGTTCTTCAAAATACATTTCCTTTTTCCAAGGGATTACTTCATGATCGTTTCTTCCATGAACACGTCTGCACAAAACTAACCTATTTTGTTAAAGGCCTGTTGTATTTTAAGCAGTTTCACTGACAGAACTGAAATAAATAAGTACTAGACCGGTGCAAGCCATGTTTGCAATTGGGCAACATACAGCAACACAATGATAACGATTATAAATTGCCAGATTTCAACCTTCAATTAACAATACCAACGTTTTGATTATAGACTCGTTAAATAAAATTTCCTTCGGATTCGCTCCACCAATGTAAAACAACAAAACCGGATTCTCCTTCCCAAACGCAAATACTTCAAAACTATTCTTTATAAATTAAAAACATTAGTTTCTGTTGTAGAACTATATTCCAGCACATTCCAGAAATGCTCCTGAGATTTGATTTGTTTTTGTAGTGTAAAATCAGCCAGCATAATATTTACTATTTCTATACCTTGTCTTTGTTCACCATTGATCATATATAAATCTAGATGTCTTTCTGTCTGTCTGTCTGTCTTCTACTGATTGACAGGACAGTCATTTGACATGGATCACACAGCCACGTGTACTATTGCATATAGAAGTCTGTTTGGTGCTCCGGAGTGCTGTCTGCTTTCTCAAACCGTTTGGCCTCCTCCAGCATACTCTCTTTTATCTTGCGAATCGCCACTGACTCATGTCTGTGGTCCTGGTGTGTTCAAACAAAATCAGAACGTAAGCTTCTACTTCTATACCTCAAGGCATGATTGGACCATTCAATAAACAAAGGGAGGAGGGGGTGGTGACAAAATACGTCGTGTCGTAAAGCAATAAAGGGAAAACAAAAAATAAGCAAAACTAAAGAGGTTCCAAACGAATTCTTTAAACTGAACAAATGGATTATAGAAAACATTTTAAACAAGATTTTTTCCTCTTCAAGTACTCCTCACACTATCAAATAGCGATAGTTTACGTTTCGTAATCAATTGTTATTAATGTGCAATTGGTTGCTGGAACAGAGCATCTATTTTAAATCGTGGTTGGCACATTTGCATTACAAAAGGAATGTTTATAAACACCAACTAGCGCTATACTCTCGATAGATCTTCCTTTATATCTAATCGCATAGATCTACGATTTACTAGATTATAGAAAAATGTGCTGAAGGTAATCCGTACATGATGGGAATGGTCAAGGCTAATGACCAAAAGAGAGAGAACAAAAACTTAAACAAAGAAACTTGCCGAGTTTCATAACCAGTTCGTACGTTCTATTGGCAATGGTCCCAAATTTGGACTCAAGGGATAATATAATCCAACTCAAACCTACAGATATATTCAACAAATCTATTGGCTGAATTTGGTACAGTACGGAGACTGAACAAGAGAATACCATGTACAGCATGTGAACTTTTCAAAAAAGACACTGATTGAATCCAGTATGATATGTTATTTAACCTCAAATAATTCATCGATAGTTTATGCAGAAGTTTCAAACAAGTTTACTACCACAACGTACAGTTTATAATTAGAACTTGACCTTTTAAGAAGTCGCTATATTACAGCTCTTTAGCAATAAAATTATCTCAAACTGTTTTATTATTGAATGCCGAGTAACAATTGATATTATTTTTGTTTAGTTTTCATGAATGGTTTTAGTTGTTTTCGTGTAAGCTCTTAACTCAACCATAAGCCATTTGAAGACTTAAATTCGTTTTTAGATTTAAATTTAGTAAGCTATGACTCACATTCTGGCGTGTAAGATGTCACCCTAACTTGGAAAAGTCTGCAAAAAAACATAATTACTGTTACAAGCCAGTTGATATAGCTTATCACACCAATAAAATTTTGTATTGAACATATGAATGTAGGAAATAAATCAACTTGAACGTGCATGAAGAAAAAATGAACGGATGCAATTTTTGCAAGATAACCAAAATGAAATAATTTTGGGAAGTTCTTGAAAATAGTAGAAAACTCCGGTCGAGGATAACTCTTCTAAATCCGTTGTTTAAATCTCTATAAAGGGAACAGGAGCTTTTGCACGGCAATAAATATTGCTACACAAACTGGAAAATTCAAAGTTTAACTGCCATAAAAACAGCCTTACAAGGCCATAGGTCATGAATGCTGAATTTTAGTAGTTCTTAAAATAAGACAAACAAGGAGTGAATAGTTAATTCGTTGGAATAAGATAAACCTTAATGAAATCCGTCACCGATTAAATGATTTATGTTTGCGATGTCGTTTAGGTTTGAGAAAGAAGATAAACGTTAGTTTTAACCATTGGGAGCTTAAGCGCTTTTTATGAAGTTTCGGAAATTTTTAAAAACATATCTTACGTATATGAACTTGCCTGTCGAGTGCTGACTGTGTTGTGTTTCACTGTACATAATGCCGATATGCCAATGATTTGACGTTCCAAATGCAAAATAACTACTGAGAGCAACTCTAACCATCTCCAGGCATCATCCATTGCTATAAAAACGCTAAAATTTGGATGAGTTCTGGCCTTTATTGGCCTTCGACCGTTTGCGTTCCACCAAAGTCGTTTGACTAACCATGGTTTTACTGTGCCAGGTATGGAGGCTGTACGAAAGAAACTGGAAATGAGATATCTAGCTATGCGCGGCTCGTGTTTCAATCAGAGAGACGCGGTTGAAAAACGAACCGCTCGTTGCGAGAAAGCTCGTTTCACAGCGTTCATTCCACGGTCGAACCAGCGCCGGCCGAAGGCCAATAACGGGCAAGAATTCATTCAAAATTTTGCGACTTAAAAGCAATGGATGATCCCGCAATTGGTCGTCAGTTCATTGGCGTATCGCCATGGTTTACAGTGAATCACAACACAGTCAGCACTCGAAAGGCAAGAAATAATATGCAAAAATCATTTATAAACCATAATTCCAAGAAATGTTATCCTAACGTGATATTAAATTTGTTTTAAAAATGTTGTTGAAAAGATGGACAAAAAGATTGCTGGGAGAGGAGTGACAATGATTTGAATGTGTGTCTAGGGGAGGTAGGGTGGGGAAGTCTCTGCATGTCTCTCGTATTGGTTTCTTCAAGAAATTATTTAAGTTGCGTCATAAGAAATCATTGAGAATTGTATTCAAAGCAAGAAAGAGTTTTGGTCTTAATAAAAATTTCTAGCGTTTGTATGAATTTTTGCGATTCTTTCTTAAGTTAGAAGATGAACCACGCCCCAAACTGTCATTATAAAATCACTCTAAATTCTAAATTCTGCAAAATTAGCAGCAAGGCCCCCTTTGATAGTTTTTAAAAATTTAGTTCAAGGTTGTAAGGGTAGAAAACACGTTTGTATGAACGAGTAGTTGTAAGATGGATTTCACTGTTAATGTAATAACAATGTACAAATCATGCTTACACTGATAACACCATACCAGCATCGCTCTTAATACGACTATTAAACAAGAAAGAAAAAGAAATTACCACTATTGCAAGACAACACATTTAAGAACAATATAGGTATGAGCTCAGGTTCAGGAAAAGCACTGAAATCTCGTGTAAAGACATTTACTGACAACGATAACATACCCATTGACCATAAACAAAAACTTCGAGTCAAGGCCAGAAGGGCGAAATTAAAGCAAATGTATGAAAGCTTTGTCCACGACCAAGTTATTTTAATGGTCGCTAGGGCATATAATGAAAGTGAACTATAAACTTCAATTTCTCTGGTCAATGAATTATTTGTATAATATTGCTTTTCAATTTTTTCTGGCTTGCACTTCATTTTCTAACTGTTATTAAATGGAAAAGTTTGCCCACAAAGACAAGGATTATGAAGCCTTGCAGAAGATTCTTGGAAAATGATACTGATACTGGTAAATTTTACTCAGTGCCTAAATGAAAACCTGAACTCGTACACATTCCATAATCATTTTTAATCATTCAACTACAGGTAAATACATAAGTCTTTCACAACAAGATATGTATTCAAGTAAATTTTATTTACATGATTGGTTTCAAGTGAATGCAAATGTGAATTGAATTACCATTGATTGACTACGCATTACAGTCCTTTTAAGCCAAGCAGTGTATGATGTTTGTGTCCTGTTTAAAGTAATCCAGAAATCATAGTTGCTGAGTTTAATTCAAAAGTGCACGTTAACAAGTACGTTGTGCATGGTGAAAGTCGTTAGTTTATGATCAACACCAATACACATTAGTTTAAGTTATTCTTGTTTTGGAAATAGCACCATTTACTAATTAAAATTTATATCATTGTACAAAAAACATTCGATGCATCAAACAATTATGTGCATAAATTAAATAGTTGAAGTTTCGTTAATTATTAGTTTTTTTTTTACTGTTCAAATTATCAAAGGGATACCAAGAGTGTTAACTAGCAGCTGGCAACAGAAACATGGAATCTCTTAAACTTGATAAGTTTCCACGGTTCAACTCCACCACTATTATTACTAAAACAATGAGACTTTTGAAAAACAGTAAGGCTTAACTCTACGAACACGCTTTCTTTGTTTTTTCTTTCTTTCTTTGTTAAGGTTTGCGTTCTTTAACAATAGGAACTGGGTTACTTATATTGTCTTCAATCCAATGGGATCTTTCGTTCGTAGATTTAAAGACGACCCTTGAAAAACGATTGCAGTACATTGTAAACTTTCAAGAAAAATCGCATCACCATTGACTATACATGGCTGTACTTTACACGAAGTTCCAGCAAGATTTTTAATGTCCTTTACCTACCTAGGTGCTAGAGGAAAGAAAAGTGAAGAAACGACACTACACTGATTTGACATTTGTTTGAGTTTCTTGGGGAAACGACGTACAGCGGTAAACAAAACCTATATGAATGCAAACTGTTTGTAATAACAAGTTTTACAGAAAAAAATAGTAGACAAAGAAATTCAAAAGCTACCCACATTTTATTTAGACTTGCATGCAAGACAACAATTCTTGAAATATTTCAAATCATTTTAACTATTATGTGGAGGAGAAAAGAAAGGATAATTTTGTGATTCGTATGACTAACGGAGACAGGATTTTAAGTTTGCACAACACCTCAGTCTTAGTTTGCTGGCACTAAAACGTTGACCTGTGTGTTTAAGATTTAAAGACAGAGCTCCAGACATCTGACTAAGAGATTTTTTTCTCTTCTTTAAATGCTTGCATTAAAATGTTTTCCAACAAACGCGGGCTTAATTCAGCATAAAGAAACAAATTTGCATTGTATTAAAGACATTTGATGAATGTCACAATAAATGTTTTCGAGATCTCTGGTTCTCTGATCACACCAAGGGATCAACCCGTGACATTGCTTCGTAGTTCGCAATCAGTCACAGCAATCACTTGAAAGAAGATAATTATTTTGATGCAGACCAAACAGCAGCTGACAAAGTTCATAAAGATGAGCGGCTTCACCCTCTTTTTTTGTTCTCCCTTTGTTGAGCCTAACTAGTGCACCCAGAGCACTGCAAACGTTTGGGACACAGCGCACAGAGCCCGTTCACGGCAACTAGCAGGAAGTAGCTCTAACATACAAACCAGTTTCAGAGCTTCAAAAAACAGTGCTCAATAACAGTAGTTAGAAAATTGTTTCATGTAAATATTAAACCAACCAGTTTTTAACTCCTTCATCCAAGTGCCAAACTTTTGCTGCTAGATCAAGGTAATCCCTTTGACAATAATTAACGGTAATAAACTAAAGCATGCACTAGAATCGTCTAGCAGTTACAGGTAGGGCCATGGTTATCTGTTATGTTTTCAGTCTGTTGCTATTATTATCTTTGTTGACCTGAAGATATACATTAAGAATATTAATTCAGACACTTGATTTCATTAGGAGTATCAACTCTCTTTTTTTATTACTGTTTAAACAGAATTAAAATATTACTTTATTATTAGGTGAGGCAAGAAAACAACAAAGGTAAATTCCAAGTGCATGTACTGTACATTACATATCGTTACAACCCAAAATGAACAATTTATAACGTCTCAGGTATGAAGAGAAAAACTAAGCTTTCAGATTAAGAATTGAGTGAGCAAACTGACCGATCAGTAACTTCCAGGCTTGATCTTCACGAAATAGTCCATTTTCCAAATTAAGCATTCACCAAACACGTTATGACTTAAGAAACAACAATTTTTTTTAAAGAACAATCTTGTTATAGGAATTGAACGAGTGGAAATTGCAGCAACAAACCACAGAAATGGAGAGAAATCATGTTTTAAAAGCAAACCTGTTCTGATTCATGATATGGTTTGCTTCTTTATGCCTTTTGAAGTGGCCTCGACACTATCTTATTACATCTAATTTTGCGAAAAAAAGGTTTTCATTTTTATGCAATACGTTGAAAAAAAACCCGGCAGAAATTTATACCGGTATAGACCAGTTTCGTTATCCCAGTTGCCGCTAAATGCAATGAATGCAGACTCGTTTTTACAGCACGAGCCTCGACCTGACGTTAAATATTCATAAATTCCAGAGTTGATACGAACTATTCACAGCTCTGTGTATTGTTGGAGATTCAGATCTCGCCGGTATTTGCGAATATTAAACATCAAGTCGAGGCTCGTGCTGTAAAAACGAGTCTATAGTCACTGTAATCAGCGGCAACCAGGAATACGAAACTGGTCTATTGCGAAAAAGAAACTTATAAAGCAAATCACAATGCTTTAGCTTATTTAAACTAGCCTGTATTGTCGATAATGTGCCAATTCTCGGTAACAGGAACCTCTATCAGCGTGCTACATCTGTCTGCGATGTAGGCACTGTGAATTTGACAAAAGATTCTATAATTTTCATTCGGATCCATCAGAATCACACTGATTGCCTTTAAAATTTGCAAACTCGAGTGTGTACTGCAAACTCACGCTGTTTGCTTTGAAGAAAGTTATAAGAAAACATTTTCACAGCTATCTCTTGTTCCCTTCCGGTAGTTGTGCTTTTCCTTCTTGGGAAGAGGGTTCGATAACAATGGAATTTATGAAATTGTAAAATACTTGAGTGAACTGACTACCACAAATTCGTCAAGAACAGGAAAATTGAATGGCATTGCATTGTCATAAACTGAAAATCGCTCAATTTTGGTGCTGCAAAAGATTTAGTGCAATAAGATCGGTTTTGAGATCCCATGTTCAATTTGAGTTCCACACTTAATGACCAGTCTTCAAATTTAGAACAAAGAGTAGTTGAATGAACAGATAATCGGAATAATAAAATCTCCTGGCTAATGTGAAAGAATGAGACTAAATATGCGTGCTCATATTGTGTTTACCATTTGAGAACGAACTGCGCTGTTGGTACTCACATTATCCTGGGGAAATGGTAACAAGTTTCCAAACTGATCCGTCCCATCTTCCCGAGGCGTCGCAGGTTGATGATCATTTTGGTTTTCCTTAACAAAAGTGACACGAGAGATTCTTAGCAACTGATTGGGCAAAAACATAAATGTCATCCTCCACAAATCATTTAAAATACAAAGAACTTCCGCAACAACTGCAGATCGGGCAGGGTTCACACAGAAAATCGGTATCACGACCAATTTAAATTTCACATGACTAAGGAAATGCCTTTGGGGCTAAATTTTTGCTCCGTGAAAAGGATAATGTTACAAGATTTCAAACAGGACGAGTTATTTGGGTCAAAAATTAAATTCAACATGGCTTTTCCCTGACGCCGACCATTTTCCATGCATTTTCCAGGCCTGGAAAATGCATAATCAAATTTTATGACTTTTCAGGACCGTATGAAACCTGTTAAAGACACTAGTTTCCCTTACTAAATGGTCGTTGCCCACTGGAACAGTCGTTGACTTTTTCTAACAATAGTCTTTGCCATTTGTAATATCTATACACAGTAAAAGGATGTGAACGGACAAAGTTGTTGGCGTAGTGTTTTAGTATGAAACTCAGGGTTCTTGAACTTTCAAGGACCTTGGCAATCAAATTCAAGGACCTTTTGCATTTGGTAGGAGCTAATAGAAGTAACAAAACATTGCTCTTTATTGTTACAAAGCAATTCAACAGTAGCAGCTAGAAACAATTGTGTCTGAAAGAAACACATTATTTTTACAACATGTATTCCTGATATTTCCGGTTGGATCAACAAGTAATAATTAAATTAAAATTTTGTTTTCGCGGTTTGCGATAGAATCACAGAAAACAAAAAAAGGACTTACTTCACTTCATTCTTTTCTATTTAGTTTCCGTCCTCTTTTTTTCTATTTAGTTTAATATTTTAGAATTAATTTTGATTTGGATTAGGGTTACGGTTACGGTCAGGTTCAGCATTAGTTGCATTTCCGCGACAAGACTTTGTCTTCTTAATGAAAACGACAAAAGACTACTGTTTGAAATGACAACTGTTCCAAAAGCAATGACCGATTACAAATGGGAAAATTACGTTGGAAACTTGTCAACAAGTGCTGGATTTTCAGTTCCCAGAATGTTTGGGGTGGGGCAGACTGTAAGCCTTCACAAAGGACATTTGCATAATGGCGCCAAATACCACAACTCCCTGAATGCTTTGCCCATTTTTAGTCAAACCACACCATCACAAATTAAGGGTTTCACAATTTCTTACTATTTCCGTGACCTCTTGACAAAGAATCACGAAGTCACAATACTTTCAGCGAATAAAAACAACATCGGCGACATGCAAATGAATTTTAAATGATTCATAAATTTAAAAAAATTTACATTTCACATTTTATCGCAAGCCTCGCAATTTTTGACTGAAGATCATGGAATGAAGGAATGGAAAGGAGCTAATGAATGGGAAAGAGAGAAACCAATGGTTAGAAAGACCCGATGGATGGGAAAGACTCGACAGATGGGTTTCAATGGTTAGGAAGGACCCGATTGATGGGGAATTGAAGGACCAAATGGATGCGAGATGGAAGGACCCGATTGATTGGAAATGGAAGGACCCGATGGATGGGTAATGGAAGGACCAAATGGATGGGAGATGGAAGGACCCGATTGATAGGAAATGGAAGGACCCAATGGATTGGAAATGGAAGGACCCGATGGATGGGTAGTGAAAGAAAAAATGGATGCAACAACATAAACGTGTGCCCCTGAAGATAAGTCTATGATCAAAGTAGCCACCGTAACCATTTGCGTTTGTTTGTTTTTACTGGTAAGCCCAAACGATCTCTGTTAGGTTTTCATCCCTGTTAATATTTTCTTCTTCTCCCTCTCAATGACACTACCTCACTTTTGTGATATTCTAATCAAACCTTTGGCTCAGCTTCAAGTTTCTACAGACTTCGAGAAATGAAGCTGGCACTAAGTGTGGTAGTAGTAGGTTACATGTTTTAAAGGTTATACAAATGATATACCCTGGAGGCGCAAAAAAATCTGTTGGATTTTGTTACCTTTGATAATCCGTCCATTCCATCTTGAGATTCTGCCATTGGTTGGAAACATTTGAATAATTAGTTCACATTTCTGAATCCGTGCATCTTCTAAAGTCCTAACAACATTCTAACTTCATAACAATAAAAGAGATCAAGTTTTAATGAAAAAAACAACAAAGCTCAAACAGCCTGTATCAGCAAATTGAGTGAAACTGTTATCGTTGATGTTATTCAACAAGAATGACTAACTATAGACTGCGAGTGGTCTCCTCTTTTCTTCCAGGAGATCGTCGAGAGAGTGCGCGAAATATGGAGCGAGGACAAAAAAAAAGCGAGAGGGGGGAGAGGAGAAAATGAGAGAAAAGAGGAAGCTACAGACAACCTATTGTTTAAAAATCTGCGCGGCTGTTGGTGGCCGCAGTATTCTGATTGGCCAATTTTGGCTTTCCCGTCAACAGCTCGAGTTTCTCGATTGTTATTACAGCTTGCAGTTTCGAGAGCGTTTTAAAATTGAAATCACAACAAGAATCAACTTGCTCGATCTCGAAATCATTCGCAGAAAAAGTTGGAACTTCTTGCAGCCAATAAGAAATCGATCCGCCGTTTAGCCCTTCGTCAGAACATAACGGCGTTTTGAAGGAGGAATACTGGATGATATGGGATATCCTCCAGTATCCTACATCTCAACAAGTTTGTTTTAGAGTTCTTGTCAATAAATTGTGATTATCCCATTCGCAACACGTGTCAGAAGAGTGTAAACAAAACATTGTATTGTATCGCATATATTCAACTCTATCTAACCTGGGGAGAAGTGGGGGGAGGGGTCGTAGATTTCATAGTTAAATTTATCATTGTGGAATGTTTCATCTCTTAGCATTAATACTTTTACTAAAATACTATTAATGATGTTAGAACTGATTATAACTTTCATTTCAAGTGAAACTCCCCACAATTGAATTCAAGTGTTGGAAATATATAATATCACATTGGTCAGATAAAAACTTGTTGGTTTAAATAATTTATAGCAGTTAAAAAGTCAAGTTAACAAGCTTTTGTATGGGTGAAAGGTGAGACAACTTTGGTATTTCTATGTTTATTAGCACTGCCGTAAGATTAACAACTCAGTCACTAATATTAAGAAACTCACGAAAAATTTTATTTTTGTGGCATTAACTTGCAATAAAGAAACCTGTCCTAAATTTGACTACTGGAATTCGCATTAGTATGCCGCAAACGCAGCAACAAACTTACAATTTTCAGTGCATTATCCAAAGAACAATTATATTGATTACATTCTATCCTACTATATCAAACTACGTCGGGTCAGGAACTGTCTCTGTGACAAATTTTAGTTAGCAGGGAATCAAAAACTTCATTACCAAGTTCGTAGTCTTCCAATAACTGTTGATACGAATGTAACTTCGGGAGAAAGTCAAAACTCCGATAACTGTCACAACCATGCTATTACTATTTGGTTCAAATAGTCACTCACATTTACAACTTACATTATTTTTGCATTAGGGACTATTATTATAACGGCTTGAATAAATCGCTCACCCAAGCTTTCCAAGGTGGATGTTAAACGTAGTAGATGTGTGCTTGAACTTGGCGATGCTTCTATCATTAATGGTAGAATTGATAGAAAATCGTTATGTATATCATGCTCGATTAATGTGCAGCTGGTTGGGTCAAATCATAGAACCAAACATAGATGGGCTGGAGTGAGAAACGCCATTGAAATGCCTTGAAAAAAAAACTTTGGAAATAAAACTATCTAGCATGGACTCTTTTCAAAAATCATCAAAAACACGTCCACCAACACAATAAGAAATGTTTGTGTCAGCATGTAGTATGAGATGGACAGACCTTAACAACAATAAGATGAAACAACCATATTTCACAGCACACGTCGATCAGTAATTCTTGGCTGAGAATATGTCACTATCCCCTGAAATACGGTACAGGTTTTGCCCAGGTCAACAAAGCACAACCAATTGCCAAGAGCTGCAGTAAAAGATTCCTTTAAACTTCCTAATATGAAATACCAAAAGCATTTTGCTGAGACGGGAATTTACGCCTTGCTCTAAAACGGTGACATGCTTAACTTCAAAACCCGCACTGTTAGCATCGATAGAAACAACAGATACGGAGAGTTGGCAAGAGCAAGCAGACCTAGGAGGAAAGTTAAGCAGAGCTCTTTTCTTTTTTAAAAAAAGTTATCTTCACATTTTAGTTCAATCTTCAAACAAAAGTTCAAAGCAGTGCGCTTGAACATTAAACCTGTAGAAAAGGTTCTAATGCGCACCATTACAAGACAAGTCTCGATCTTGTGTCGAGAATGCATTTTTTGCTTCCTCTATATATTGCTCAGCCAGTGAAAAATAACACTTCAGAGCGAGTAGAATTTTCATTTTTCTTCGCCGGTGGTCTGTGAATCAGCCAAAATGGGCATTAACTCTGGCCAGATAGGATAACATTATTTAAGATGTTTTAACTATTTAGGACCCTGAAAGGCTCTAGAAAGTGGCCCAACCAGCATCCTAAACTATGAGTCTAAAATGACATCAGTGAAACAGGACAACAGCTGGGTTATCAAATAGGTCATTAGTTTTAAAATGTTATCATTTTCATGATGAGCGCTGCACTAAAGCCAAAGTTACACAATATATTAAAATAATTAATTATCAAATTAATATTTAAAAGCTTTGGATAGCAGGACCCATGAACATTAACTGCAGCGTAAGTCATGTCACATTATGGTCAGTAGTGGGTTTTAGCCATTGCGTTACTAGGTGAATTTTAGATTAGATTGAATTCTAAAGAAAGGTTACTTTTAGTTAAAATTGTTTACTTTATAAAAAGGTGCATAGGACTTCTTATAAGAAGCTAATGGGTTTAGTTTACAGTACTAAAATTTATAAACACACTCACCATTCAGTTGAAGAACGTTAAACAATTAATAAAAAAAATGAATACAGGTTCTACAATAAATTAAATAGTTAAAATTCACGAGCACCAAAACAAAACCTAGGGGCGTAACTCACGTATTTTACTGCCAAGGAGGGACATTTTTTTAAAAGTTTTGGCAAAAGAGATTTTCCTGAGTCAATGAAAGTGGCTACAACTTTTTTGAGTTGCCAATAATACAAGGATTCTTCGGGTATTGTACTTTTCATCAACTCAAATCAGTTATAAGTTTCAATATAAAAATTATGTTAAGTGCAATTTACTGTGGTGTGGGATTTTTTGAGTATGCCAAAAATAGAGAGATTTTTATGAATTGACAAATTCTGGAGTTTTTTTCGGGAGGTACACAGAACACGAACCTCTCTTAGTGGGGCCCCTAATCTATCTACGAGTAAGGCCAAACTTTTATTCATTAGTTCTTGATACTGGTAACGATGTGAATTTTGCAGGAGCAAACAAAATAAAACTGAAATGTCATTTTGACAGTTTCAAGACTAACGTTGACCAAAATTGACTCAAGACGGACCTTAATAAATGCAAAATTTCAGCAAACCAGAAAAAAAAAACATTTAAAATTTAAAGGATAAAAAACAAAAGCACTCTCGCTTGTAATATCAATAAGTCGAGACCAACTTTAGACACACACTTGATAACCACACATCTTACCATTCATGACTAGGGGAGGCTCCTGGCCTCCCATCGACATTGGCGGCTCCCCGCCACCCATTCCATACTGCAAGACAAAACACTGCGTTACTTGACTAGCAAGTGATAAGTGAGTGATAAGTGATACCTCATTGAACACTTCTTCCCACAACTGTCAAGGTATTTAGCTGCCTTATTTGCAGTCCTGACATTGCCATCGTTCTTGAAAGTTATTCAAAAAACTCTGAGTTTAGTACCTAAAATGTTTATTCACACGTTTACCCTTAAATACATATAATTTCAGAGAACCAGATTTTCAACATCTCCTGGAGAGTGAGCTCCAAGCTGCAGATCCCTTTCGAGCATAACACACTTGGTTTCATTCCCACCTCCTCAAAAATTCAAGTAGACTGCATTCCTGATTGGAAGAACTGGGAGTTATTAGCTTTTCCAATTTCGGTGGGATCATCACAACTTTGCTCCCATTCCCAAAATAATTGCAAAATAGTTTCATTTTTTTCTTTTTAAGGACAATACTCCCCGCCCCTCTCTCTCTCTCTCTGCTAAAGCCAGCAAAAAGATACTTTTGCTAAAAATGTTAATCAAGGCTTAAACAAAAAAACTTAAGTACTAAAGGCAAAGAGAGTAAAATAGCCCACATGTACCAGAAAGTGGAGTTTATGTAATGGCCTTGATAAACATAAATCCAAACTTAATGAATTGGTTAACAATGTGTAGTTCACTTACTGCTGACATATTCCCTCCAGGAACCGATTTCATCATGGCGTAGACATTATCACTACCTGAACTAGTTGGATCTGAAAAGAAATTTTGTCTGAAGCTTAGTTTTGTACTCTAAAGAAAAATTTAACTTCGTTCACACTCATTAACTAGGTTTTTTCTTTATCAGGCGAGTGTTCTTTAGTCCCTGAAAAGCAGGAGCACCTTAAAAATAAATTATGTGCTTGTTATGTTGATGAATACTATACAGTACGCTGTGTTCATACTAACCTTGCGGGCTAGGCATTATTGGGGTTCCTGGTGGCCCAGCAACCTACAAACAATAAATACAAGTAATTTTATTAAATCATTTCAAAAGACTTTTTTCTTGCACTGTCGCTTTCCCAGTTGTACCAAAAAGTTCATTGAAGTTTTTGTACAATTTATCTTAACTAGCACAATATGCAAATAATGTTCGCTCAGCACTCATAGAACCATACACTGTACAACAGCATGGTTTGCTTTGCAATTTTTGGTACCTGTGCGTGGCATCTAAATAAGAGAGCTTTTTGTTTATTCATCCCACAATACACACAGCACCCAGGGACTGATACTAAACTCACCGAAGTTGATGGATTCCAGGGTCGACTTCCTGGCCTGAAACATTCCAGACAAGGAAATTAAGTTTTATGACAACAACATCAACAGCAAGGAATAAAAGCAATTACAAAATCAATATGTCAGCTGCCACAGTAAAGAATTACTTACATCATGGGACCAACACTACTGTTGGGCGGTGGTCTCATACCAGAGAAATTCTACAAAGACAAAGTGACACAGGTCATTCACTTATTAGTATAAAACACAAGACTAACAGTCTGGGTAACTTGCTATGTGCACAGTTTCAGTTACAGGATGATCATCTGATGAAAGATCTAAGTCTATCACCTAACCATCCTGTATTATTTAGGGATGGAACATTTCACAGTTGTCCAAATGGCAAAAAAATGTATCAAAAAATTGCTTTTGATTTAGACATCCTTTACTTGGACTCAGTAAAACATTTTGTTAGATCAATGCAAACACAAAAATAGACTTTACTACAGTGTATGCTGTTTCAAGGACTAAAATTCCAGAATTTCTCATCCTTGAAATACAAAAATTATATTTCTAGAACTTTTTTAAAAAGACCATACAAAACCTGCACAATCTTGTTTAAAATGATGAAAAAAACATCTCTCACCGGGGGTACGGGAACTCTAGGGTGGTTCATTCGTTGCATCTGCATCGGTTGTCCTTGATAGTTGGGTTGTCTTGTGGGGTCCATTGTACTCGGTAGTAGGGGTTGTGCTCCAGGTACCCCTGACACTCCACCTGGGGGCTACACAAAACAATTGCATTTATTACTACACCTTGCATACACATAGTGTGTCATCAGTGTTTTTTCATACAGAGCAGTATTTCGCCACCCAGATATCCGAAAACCCACAGAAGAACATACACCATGAATTGATCAGCATTTCCCCATCAGATATCCGAAAACCAACAGTTCATTATCGGCCAAAGAACAGAATTCCCAGAAGATCAACATCCTTGATGATTTGATCAGCATTCCCCCCACACAGATATCAGAACTTTAGCCGACATGGATCAGCATTCTCCACATGAATCAGCATTCCCAACATAGATCAGCATTCCAAACATGGATCAGCATTCCCAACATGGATCAGCAATACCCACATGGATCAGCATTCCCAACATGGATCAGCAATACCAAGAAGGATCAGCATTCCCAACATGAATCAGCAATACCAACATGGATCAGCATTACCAACATGGATCTGCAATACCAAGAAGGATCAGCATTCCCAACATGGATCAGCATTCCCAACATGGATCAGCATTCCCAACATGGATCAGCATTCCCAACATGGATCAGCAATACCAAGAAGGATCAGCATTCCCAACATGAATCAGCAATCCCAACATGGATCAGCATTCCAAACATGGATCAGCAATACCAAGAAGGATCAGCATTCCCAACATGGATCAGCATTCCAAACATGGATCAGCAATACCAAGAAGGATCAGCATTCCCAACATGAATCAGCAATCCCAACATGGATCAGCATTACCAACATGGATCAGCAATACCAAGAAGGATCAGCATTCCCAACATGGATCAGCATTCCCAACATGGATCAGCATGACCCACTAGATCAACATTCCAAACATGGATCATCTTATCCACAAGGCTCAGCACTCTCAACATGGATCAGCATTCCCAACATCGATCAGCATTCCAGACATGGATCAGCTTGACCAACATGGATCAACATTTCAAAAAATAGATCATTCAGCATTTCAAAAAAATGGATCAGCATTGTAAACATGAATCAGCATTACCAACATGGATTAGCATTCCAAACATGGATCAGCATTCCCATCATGGATCAGCATTCGCCAAAGATCAGCATTGCAAACATGCATCAGCATTGCAAACATAAATCAGCATTCCCCACATGGATCAGCATTCCGAACATGGATTAGCATAACCCACATGGATCAGCATTCCAAACAAGGGTCAGCATTCCCAACATGGATCAGCATTACAAGGATCAGTTTTCCCAAATGGATCAGCATTCCCAACATGGATCAGCATCACTCAATTTATGAGTTTTAATCAAACAACCAGCATTATCCATATAGATCAACATTCCAAACATGATTCAGTATTCCCATCATGGCTCCCATGATGCACACTGATGCACACCAGCATTCCCAATATGGATCAGCATTACTAACATAGAAAAGCAAATGTTCCCATTTGCAATTCCCCTATCACAGATCAGGATTCCCCATTGACTTAGCGGTCTCCCCAAAGACCAGCGTGCCTTGAACATGTGGACCTTTCCTCCCACACAGGTGCACACATACACACATATACACACACAAACCATACACCAATACAACTTGAAAGTTTTACTTCAGCCAACAAAGCACCGAGTTTCTTCCTAGTTCTAAAAGATGCATAAAACAGTCAAAACGTATTTAGCAAGTGTGGTTATCAGAAGAATCAACAATACCACTCACTTGGCCTGGCATTCTGACATTTGGTGGCCTATTGGGATAGCGTGACATGTACTGCTAACAAGGAAAGAAATGAAAGTGTCAATTCTACAGTAATTGCAAATTAGAACATGGATAATTTAATCGTGACTGCACACAGGGATAGTAAAAAGATAAATTGCTTAAAACTTACTTGTCCTGGCATATACCCTTGTGGTGTCTGGAAAATTGAGTGAAAACATTACATACTTAACATTAAAACTTGATTAACAAGGCAAAAATAGTCACACTCTTCCCTCCCCTAATTCCAAAACTACCTAAATGGAGGGGTAGGTGGGTAGTGCAACAAACATAGACATGCCCAAAATAAAATGAAATATGGTAAAAACGTGCCTTTCAGTATCAGAGAAATCGAAATGTTTCAGGTTTCTTCCTTAAGGCCAAAAAATTGAGAATATTCTAAATAAATTAGGATAGTCAACAGTTATGCATCCTATCAAGTCTTAAATTTTTGAAGTTCAAAAGATAGCAGCCTTGCAGCTGAATTGCGATAAGTTCTGACAATAATGTTAAAAAAGACCAACTTTAGGGGGAGCAAAAGGGTAGGGTTGAATTTTCAGGCTCAATGACATTTTAAAGGCTAGTTTCACTGTTCGAATCAGGAATACCGGTATCACAAAACTAAATCACAGAAACACAGTACTATAGTTGATGAAGGCTCACAAATGTTTTGAAAATTTTTGGAGATAATTTGGAAAAAAAAGTGGAGGTGGGAGGGAATTGTTAATTTTGAACGAATTTTGAGTTTTTATGATTTTTAGGTTAGTTTAATATTAACTTTCGGAGTTAATGTTTAATGGACAAACGCCAACTCAACTATCCAAGTGGCACTTGCTTGCTTAAGGGAAGTGTTTGTTGCGTCCTATTAACTTTTTTCCTCTTTTAAATATCCTCTCAAATTCCTCTCACAACCACCGATATCTACCCTGTTGCGCCCCCTTAAGGCCAGATAATATTATGGTCTTTTATAGTGATCGAAAGGTTAAACTATGTCCATATTTTAAACATTTGTAAACTTTGAGGACCCCCATGAAAACCACCACTGGGGCTTCCTCAAGAAATATTTTGTTTATTATTGCTATTATTATTGTTAAATTATTATTATTATTATTATTATTATTATAACACTGCTTGTGATAAAAAATGTTTCTTAATTTGTTGTTTCAAAAACTAAGTTAAACATAAAAAACAAGCTTGGACCTGAGGTTGATCCTGCAGCTTTACCTAGGAGGTAATTGTTTATGTAAATGGTGGCTATTCTCAACTGCTGCCGTAATTAATTTGGCTATAAGGTGTCCTCTTCTCTCCTCGAGAGTGGGTAGATAAAAATCAGGCATCAAATGCTTTTTTGCACGAGAGGCCATACCTCTCCAGGTTCTCAGATCATTGTTAGAACTATATTTATTTACTAGTTAAAAGTCCCTGAATCTTATTCAGCTAGCTAGTGTTTTTCATAGATTCACCGTAATCTCTATCAAGTAAATAGTTGTAATTTGTGTTACTGATCTATTAAAACTCTTGCTTAAACTATCTATATGAGTAACTGAGTTTTCAAATTAAATTAATACAAGTTTCAACCCAAACTTGTCAAACAATGTATTTCTATAAACTACTGTAGGACCTGGAACAGTGAGGCATGTAATCATGCAAAGTGTCGTGTACCTGGTTTGGCATATATCCCTGTGGTCCCTGATGGGGTGGTCCTCCTGTGGGTGGGTGTGGTGATTGCTGAGGCTGTTGGGGAGGAGGGCGGGGATGTGGAGAAGGCTGTTTGTGAGAGATCATTGTTATTGAGCTAACAAACTAACTAATATGCTGTCTAAAGCATGTTTGACTGTGGATCACAACAATACCAATGGCAAGACTGGACACTCAGACAGCTGTCATTTTTCGCATTGTTTCAAAAGTCTACTACAAAACGATTAGTCACAGGTCAGTCACAAACTGAACAAGGCAACTGGTCAGTGCAACAGTACTTAATTCAAACGACTTAAATTGACCAACATTTCGCAATCAGCCCTCAAAGTTAATAAACAGTAAGTACTGAATTTGATAAATTACATGTATCACTGAGTAACACTGATCACTGCAGACAACTGAAGCTACTCTGGCTTATCTTCGATTTCATTGTTGTGGTAATCATATATGTTACCTGAAAATATCCTGGAATTCCTCCTGGCATGCTGCCAGTTCCTGCAGCAGCGTCATTGGACATTTGGGCAAACCCTGGAGAGGGCACAGCCCCCTGCTGTAAATTGGGGATCACCTGCAGATAAGGCAAACAGCCCATGTTAGATGTTATACTTTTTAAGACCAAACCAAATTATTTGCTAGAACAAAAACCACATTCCAGTAATCTCGTTAACTTAACTTTGTTAATTATACACAAGCCTCCATTTAAACTAGCAGAAGCTGAATTGAACAAATCTGTTTCAATATTGTTAAATAAATAAATAAATTTGTTTCTGGTTACATGAGATTTCATAGTAAATAATTGCTGTGAATGAGTCAATGAGTCAAACTGTCAACAAACCTTGTTGCTCTTGGTCACTTGCTGAACATTGTGCATTTGATAAACACACATTTGGAAAAGGAACAAAAGTGTGTTGGTCAACTGTCTGATGTTGTTATGTGTTTTATGGACATAGGGAATAAAAACAGACAGGTTGCAAGTGGATTTGGCAAAGCTATTTTTCATTGAACATGTTCTTTGTGCAGTTCGCTCTGTGGTCTGAATGAGGTATGCGGTCAATATTTCATGTTTTTCCTCATACAGTGTGTTTTGTAACAACAAATCCCCCTCTTCTTCCCCCAGGTGATAAAAAAATCTTAATTTCTAATTTCCCCCGCCTGTTTATATACAGACATCATCACTCAATTCTCCGGATAGGTCCCCTTATTAATTTGTACTTGCCTGGGGTCCGACCCCCTGGGATGGCTGATGATAGGTGCAAAATAATAAAAATAATAATAATAATAAAAAATAAAAATAAAAGGTTTTTTAAAATAGTAATCAGGGTTCTCCAAAAGGGCATGCAATGATGATTTTTTTCGTTTACCTAACTAAGTCATGCCAGCTACAAATTTGACTCTATTTAAAGAGACAACAAAATATGGGAATTTTTAAGCAAAAACGGGAGAACAGAAACAGTCCCGAAAAACCAGAGGTTTGCAGTTAAAACAAGAAGGTTGGAATACCTGTGACAATGAGCTACTTCTTCAAGTGGTTAACTCATTTTTTGTTGTTGTTTCCTTGTATGTTTTCAGCACTTTGTTTTTGTGCAGTTTAACTTTATTTTATTTGAATAGAAATAAAGATGGTTGAAAAAATGTTAGATTAGGATAGAATTTGAATGACAACCCATGTTTTCTGCAGTTCTCTAACTGTCCATCTTCAATGGCTTGTCAAAATATTGATTTTGTTGGCCTTGTAATTTTACTGAGAATTATGAAGTAAAAATAATGGAATAAGGCTGTTCGAGAAACTAGGTCTAGATTCCTTCTGTCACTAAGGCACTCTCAAAATGCAGGATATGCAGTGAACATGCACCCAGACCCCCTTGATGCCTGTATTTCTCCTCCTATCTCATTTCTATCTTCTCTTGAATAATATGCTTCCCTTTGGAGAAACCAGTAATAATGTTTAATGCTGATATAATGCAAAATTTTTTATGTTGTCTAATATGATGTACAGCTATCTCCACACGTTTCACAGAAGTCTAAAAAATTGAAACTTTAAGATTGACAATTGTTTCTGAAGCTTGCATAGCAATGACAGTAAAGTCAGTGGATAGGTGTAACTTAATGCCTGCCTGTGGTAAGTGGGAAGCATAAAAGACAAACATGATGTTTCCTCTTTGTTGCCCCATTGGGCAAGTAGATTTATCAGAGAAAGCCAGTCATGTCAAAGTTATAATTAGAATGAAAATAGTCTTTTTGCTAGGTATTTATGCAAGTGTAAATCTAAGAACTATTTAAAAAGAAATAGTAACTGAAAAACAAACAGTTAAAATGCATGAAAGACAGGATTATGAACACAGGGCTCCAGACAGGTTATATAAATGTACAATTTTTTGGCTAGTGAGAGGAAAAATTTGCTGGCCAGTCATTGCAAGTTAGCGGTTATAAATTACACTGTCAGCACATTTTGTCTGCATGACATTAGCATAATATCACTTTTCCTCCTCTTGGCTCTGGCTGTTTTGTGAACATTTTGACCAACTGCTTTCTCTTGCTATAACTGCAATTCAAGTGAGATTCTATTTGCATTTCTCAAACCATGTGCTCTTTGATACACAGGCTTGATTAAGAGTAAATATTTGACAAAAAACTGTTGGAAAATCTAACTCTATTGAGCAAATACATCATGTTTTACAGTCGATTCAAGAACTTTGTTAAAAATCAAAGTTTTTGAAAAACGGAATCTTTTATATACTTGACAGCAGGCAAGTACTTTGTAACTTTACTCACCAGCAGAATAATTTACTCGCATTTGCAAGTGGTTTGCTTGTTATGTGGAGCCCTGGACCACTTAATCAAAACTGACCAACTTTAACTTAGAGAAGTTTTTTCTAAAGCGCATTTTGATTTGGGTAAACAAACTGCCCATGTCTCATTTCTTGAAGATGGAGCAATTATAATCTGGAACATAATATTGCTTGTTCAAAAAGTCAAGCCAAAGACAAACAGCTTGCAACTTCTTCACAGAAGAAAAGAGAATATGATGAGAGTAACCATTAAAGATGGTTTGCTGACTTCTGGAGAAAAAAAATTCCATGGGCATCAGAAATTCAACACTGACACACTATTTGACAGTGTTAATTTTGTTCCGGAAATTCTCAAAATTAATGGAAAAACCCAAGCACATTTTGATATGTAAAGAGCAACTTTTTTTTTATGTGAATGTTGTTTAGACAGGTAAACTTTACTGGAGAAGTATGCCAGAACTGATAATGTTAATACAGCATGCCAAAATTTTTTGCTACACATAAAAAGAATGAATGTTGTGGAGAGCCCAATTAGAAAAAAAAATTGGAGGCTTTTAGTGGCAAGAGAATCGAGCTGTATTAGGTTGTTCTTGAAAATTTTATTTAATTTTTGTGTTTTATTGTTTTTGACTACATACACTTTCTTAGTCTTCTAAAATTACTGAATAAAACTTCTAGAGATTAGGAGTGTAAAAGAATGTATAAAATCAGGACAAATGATTATCTTGCCTACTAAAATTGTTAATATTTCAATTTGTAGCTTACATCTGACAGCAAGTACTAAATTTTATTCATTTCCCTTATGGAAAGTGGTCTAAAAATTAAGTTGCACCAAGTATGAAGACTCAGCATTTTGCTATGAGATATCACAATATATGATCACCCACAACAAACTCCCAACGAAAAACTACAAATTTCTTTCAGCTTTCTTTTCTGAAAAAATAGCACCACAAATCTTATCTTGTTTGGAGAAGAAAGATAACTTTCAAATGCCTAATTTGATCTAGCTAAAAAAATTTCTTCTTTAAAATGAACTTATTTATCTGAAAATTATAACCAATGTGGAATTTATCAGATCAGTTAACTTGCTTCAGTTTTGTCCACAAAGTTATCATAAGTTATTACTAAACTGAAAGACATACAGCTTAGTAAAAAGGACAGTAGCACATGATTCAGGGTCCGGTTAGACAAAGAGTGGATAACTTTATAAAGCAGACAAATCCATATCCAGTGGATAAAATGTTCTTGTTGTTCAATCAAAATTAAGTACCGGTACACACCGATTTTATTTGCTCTATAAGGATTAATCTGCTGGATTAAGGTTCCTGTACAACAGGGCCAAGGCTGGTGTAAAAGCAGTAGTCAGGTTATCAATTTTGTCAAGATGTCTCAGATCAACAATAAAACATCTAACAGGAATAAACTCACACAGTATGCACAAAGAGCTTTTGAGAATCTTCTAGCCTTGTACGGCTATTTTTAGCGAGGAAAATAGATAAATTCAGTATATATTCTTGAGGTTCTCAATCTGAGTTTTTTATCGCCCAAAACATACAAAGTTATGACACAGCAAGTGAGAAGCTGTCATGCTTAACCATGTCACAGCACTGAGAAGCAATTTCCTTCCTGATCTTGGCAGCCCCACAGGACATCTCAACAGGGCAGAAAGGAAAAGGTTCACTGCACTGAAAATAGTAGATTTCTTCACTGGATAACTAGTCTGAGAGAAATTTTTGTGTCCTTGAAGACAGTTTGATCTTGTCTTTCCAATGCAAAAAATCAAAAATGGTGCCTGATTTGACAAATACCTTAAAGAGCTGTCAGTGGGATAAATTTAACAAAAGAGTCAGTGAGCATGTTGAAAGCTCATAGGCTGCTAAATAAAGGGAAATTACTGTCAAACTCACAAAATGCTCTGGGTATGAAATACAGCACCTGTCATGAATGACATTCATTTGCATTCTACAAAACTGAAGTTTTGATTAGACTTGGAAGTCAAAATCCCAATTCTGAATTATTAAGAACCTCTTAAACTACAGAATTCAATCTCTCCCAGCTTGCCCACCCAAGAAGAAATGTACAACTTGTCAAATTTGTCTGGTTTAAAACAACCTAGTTATTCTTGGACTATCTATACAAATTTTCAAATCTCTATTATGGTCAGTGTGATAGATGCGTCTGTTAATCCTCAGCCGCCACGGTATCACTGTCTACAAATGATTTTAAATGTCCTTGAAAACATTGTAGTCGGTTCCCCACAACACAAATAATTTGCCCAAGTTTCGGTTTACAATCACACAAGTTTATACAGGAAGTCTTGATGGGTCATGTGATCAAAAAGATTCCATCCCTTCCTGAAATATTATGCAAATTTTTGTTAAACTTGTTCGCGTTTCTCCCACACTTCAGTCAATAGCGCTTAAAGTTCGCTTTTCAGCAGATCTCGAATATTGGTCACCTAAATAACAAACTTCTCCTTTCCACGCATGCAATTATTCACGGGTATTTCTGACACACTCAAACTTCGCCACAACATTGTACAGTAATTGAATTCAGTCATTCTTGACTCTTTCCACCTCAACGGTGTAACTGAACCGAATGGGTAATTTATTCAAAAGTTTGCGAATCTGTCTTGTGGCTGAGAATATTAAAGCGTTCAACGGCTACGATTACGACTCGACAGTCTTGCAAATAATAAATTGTGGTGATCAACAGTTAAGGTTTATGTTTTGTGTTTATTATTTCAAAACCATTGCTTGTTGCGTGTGGTTTAAAGAGATAGGGCATCGAGGGTACTATTTGTGAAAGCAACCGGTGGTTGAGCTACAAAGCGCTTTGTTCGAGCAACGCTTGGCCCAGTGTTTTTGTCATAAACTGGAGAAAAACTGAATGGTGTCCCGAAGTTTGCTCTGAACAATCAATGGATGTTTATATGATTGAAAACCAAGCAATTTCAACTCTCAGGTGTTGAAACACGACGTATTTAACACAAAGATCAAACGCCAAGCAAACGCATACGTTCATCATATCAATATGTTGGTTTTATGCCTGACCACGACAACTTAGAAATTGAAAATACTCTCCAAAACTTCTAACTTGCTTTACAAGTTATCCAGCCTTTAAGTAGGCATCAACACTGGATATTGTTCACTCACAGAAATAAACCTTACCCAGACACTACGAAACTTCAGATTTCTGGGGAAGGGAATTCCAGAATCAGGATTTTGAAGTGAAGTCGGAAGCGAGAGGGACCACATGCGATAGAAATAATTCTTTCCCAGCTTCCACATGCCATCAAGCCAGTCGCGATCAACAAAACATAATCTATGAAACAGGCTAAACATCCAGGGGCCAAATTATTTATGCAGAGGGAAGTGAAAAGTTATTTGAAAGCTTCTTTACTGGAGTTGGCGCGTGAAATTGTAACAATACTCCCCCCAAATCTCATGGCGTGACAAAATGAGTCTCGAGCATTGACAAACGTCTTACTCGCGTACTACGATATCTTGGCAGTTTGTCAGAGTTAATAGATAGAAATTGCAAGTATATTCCTACTTACATAGTCATGAAAAGCCTTTGCTTCACTTGAGTGATCACAGCTATCTCTTCTTTCTGGTGCAGCACAGTACAGATCCCAGAAAACGCTGGAAAAGAAACATGAAAGCGAACACACGTTGAAGTATAGGATCAAATTTGGGCGGGAAATTATAAAAACAACTCAGCTTTCAACATAAAAGTAGGTGAATTAAGCATCCACGAGCTGAGTTCTGAATTCCAGAACAATGAATGCTGCGATATAAACGCATAAACGACCACTATATTACAGGAATCATTTATAGAACTCGCTCCCTCAAAGCATGTAACGAAACTCCCATCAACTTTCGCTCGGCTGATCAAGTTATCAGTATTTAACTTACCACCACCACGAATGCAGAAAGCCAGGAGGTTCTCCCAATGTAATATTCTTTTCCCATCTTATCTGAAATGTGAGAAGCGAGTCCAAAAATCTTAGTGAGCAAAGGTTTGATGGCGCAGAGTCTTGTGTTGGACGTGCAATCGCAAGTGATTCGATGCGTTCTATTGTACGGACCTCGAAAGACGGCCAACGAGCAGAAATTGAATAAACCATACCTCGCTGAGAAAAGTTTGTGCACTTTTCTGTGCCCCAACATGGAGAAGATACTCATAGACATATAATGCAAGCCTGTAGGAGATGAAAACAAGGCATAGATTTGTTACGCTCCGCTCGCCAAGTCATACTGTAGTGCTAGAGCACACAAAGCTATACCACCAACTTTGCGAAAGAGATTCGGTTTTTCCACATAAAGCACACAATTTTTTCAGATGCAGTCCGGCTAACTCGAAGATGCTGATTCCATTACTGATATCCTTTTTGCATAAAAAATCGCCTAAATCTTACTTTTCCTTTGCCTGAGAATCCGATGGCACTGTATTCACTTTGCCCTTCGAGTACATGCTGTGAGCTCGCCTGTCAAGCTAGCTTGTGTGTCACAGTCCATCGTTCAGCCGCCGAACAACGCCGACCTTCTCCGCAGTTGTCATGCCAACCATCAAGAAACTGTCAAAGCGAGCCATCTGATTGGCTTAGGCTACCGAATCAAAGAAAAACTCTCTTCTCTTGGTCGCGGCCGAATTTACAACTCCTGAGAAACTTTTCTTTTTGTGTATAAAAAGTCGGAGATTTGCAACATTTAAAAGCGGAATTACAGATAATTATTCATATAAAAGATTCTCGCCTCTCAGGTCAGACAGTGGTGATTTGTTGAGTCAAGGTGTGTGCCGAAGTCTCGAGGGATTTGAACACTCTCGGGACGGCGCTAAATTATTTTGTAACCGACCAGTCAACAACTTTAGCTGCCCGCATTATTCCTTGGAAATTTTCTGTCGCAGTTTATTTTAATAGCTGCTCTTTTCTTTTATAAAATATGAAGTGATGTACTTTCAACAATAAAAACTACTCCTACACAAAGTTTTACGGAGGTCAGCAGTTAGCGCAAAAACTGCCAGACGCTATCATTGGACTTGTCATCAATGCTTCGGAAAATTTGTATTTTTTATGATCGTATCGGCAGTGGACCTCACGTGCGCAAAAAAACTTGAATTCATTGAAATGTATTTTGTACTTTTGGCATAAGAGACAACTTTCCACTTATCTTAATATTCCTACGTCGACCCTATACTATTGTCTGGGACATAAAAGAGAAATTACAAACATTATTTTTGACTTTCATGAAAATACCGCGAAGACTTGAATTAAATATTCATAACAACACGGCAGGTTTTTCTTCAATATCATCTTTGCTGTCAGTATTCGAAGGCAGATGGTCGGTTACTCGGATGTGAACAAAAGCAGATGTCACTCTTGATGAATCTACAACAACCGTGACTCCGCCTCTTTTGTGACGTCACTTCCTTTCGCAATGAAAAAAAGTTGAAGCAACTACAACATTTAAAAATATATCCTCCAGTTTTCAAGCTTTTTTGTTCAAAAAAGGCTTAAAATAAAACAAAATTAGCTTTACTGGTTTGGCGAAGATTTGTGAAAAAGATTTATTTGGACTTGTAAACGCTTTGTGTGTTTTCGAAATTTACATACGACCTTGACGTGTTTTGAACAAATTGACCTCAATGGCTCAAAATGTGAATACTTTTTCCTTTCTCGACAGAACTGTTGGCCTACGTGGAGTTTCAGTTTGGTCGCTTTTGGCAACACATAAATCATCGGCTTTGTAACAGAACGAAAGTTACTTTCTGAAAAAATATATATATGTTACGGCAGTGATTTGAATGTTCTTATAAAGTGCAAGATTTATTACTCCGATACGTTTATTCTCCGCGTTGTTGTTTCAAGTTTCCTCTTCGATTGCATATTTTACAAATCTATATTTAGCAGAGCCACACAAACACCTGACGAGACCCAGCGCCAGGTGCTCTGTCGCCATGGAAACATTAAGCCCGGGAAGGAATCATGGAAGTTATGAAAAGGAAAAAGGTTGAAAATAAATGTATTTTTGTACAGTACAAGTACAACTTGATAAAACAATACCTTGTCAGTTTTTTTTTTTCAAGAAAACGATAAGCTTACTCCTGCGAAATTTGCAGCTGTCAGCTAGTCGTTAAAACAATTTTTGGGATTTCTAATATTAAACACAGTAATGCATTTCGAACTGTTGCAATATTTTTAAAAAATTGCATGTCTTTTTGACAACGTACATATTGGTCGTCTCACTCGGTGCGATGGATATAATGGCAAACAAGGCACTTCGTTAACCGACTTAACGTCGACATACAGTTTTTCTCAAAACCATCAGTCAACAAACAAAAGAAACCAGCTGACCAACAAAATTTTGCGTCAACTCAAAAAGTAGCAAGAGCTGTATATGTAGACGCCAACACAAAAGCAGGCCAACAACAGAATCATCTGTTTCGCTAACTGAGAAAAAAAACACTTTTTGTTGGATTTTGTTTTGTATAATTTTTGAGTTTTGCGAATCCACTTCTAGGCCCCAAGAATTGCGCAGAAAAAATGCAGCTGAGACGTAACGTTAGGAACACAACCGTATGTGCAGACGCAAGGACAGTAACACTAAATAAGCACAAGCACTAGGACAAACACCAGACATACGCACGCGCAGAATCAGTCACCCACGAACCAAGCCATTTCCGCGCGTGCGCATGCCTGGTGTTTTTCCTAGTGCTTGTGCTTATCTCACTAGTTTGTAAAGACGCAACCGCAACCGTAAACGCAATGACAGCCATTCTAAAGACACAACCAACAACAACAACAACTCAGTTATTTTTACGCTTACAGTATTATGTTTTCTTTTGGTTCAAGAGTCTGGTAAACCATTCGGTTTTCGCGCAGTCTCCTGTTTGTCTAATTTAAACTCAAAGCAAAAAAACATAATGTTTAAGACAATTAAAGTAGAGAAGTGGAGCTAAAATATAATCTTACAGACTGTAAAAATAGTTTTGATTGTTTTAAAAAGCTAAGTACGGTATATTAACCTTATACAAACGCAGACGTAGAGGCAAGAACAGTAACACTAAGGACGCAACCGCTGAGTTAAACACAAAGCCTAAGAACGCAACAGCAGGCGTTAATGCCGTGACAGTCATGCTAGGAACGCAATAGCGTAGACGCATGGGCAGTCACTCTAGGGACGTAACCGGAAACGCAGGCACAAGGAAAGTCACGACAGAGACGCAACCGCAGATGTAGATGTAACGGCAAGGACTTTCTTCCTCAAGGTAGTTTTTACGTTTGGAAAGTAGAAATTAACATACATTCCGAGATGGCTCATGATCAGTCAGTAAAACGTAATGAACGCGTTTTCAGTTTTTAGCAACAAAGATTCAGTTTATTCAGGTTTTGAATGGAACACTGACAATGATGAGAAAAAAAACATCTGGTGATTGCAATATACAAAATTGTAAAGCTTGATTCACTCTAGCGACGGAAGCGGAGACGGAGACGGAAGCGGAGACGGAATAGTCCTTACGTTCTAGTGTGAACCATGAAAACGGAAAAGGAAGCGCAAGTGTATGCTCGACGGGCCCGGAAGCGGAGACGGAGGGAACGGATCGTTCCTTTTTATTCCGTCGCCCCTTCTGTTTACGTCGCAAATTTCCAAGTGTGAACCAGTACTGACGGAAGCGTAAGTATAAACGAAAGGATGAGCCAATAAAAGTGCTCTTTTCCAGTACCTCAAATCCAAACTTGACTTAGATAAGTCAAAAGTATAAATTGCTAATGTTTTTTTAGATTTGTGAATTGCTGTAAAATAAAAGTTTTTAAAATGTTCAAAATGAGATTGTTTCCTATAAAGGAGAATTTTCAGGAAAACAGAAGAGATGGTATCTGACACACCAAAAATATAGTTCCCATGCAGCAGTCGGTTGCCTTCACATCCAAAATCAGGTTCTAGTATTCACCCGAAGTTTTTCTATCAACAAAAAAAGGATACTTAATCCAAACGATTCTCTTTCTTCTCAATTGAGCTAGCTTACGCCTTCTTTGCCTAAGGCGAAGCAATCCAAAAACTAATAGAAGCAAAATCGAATCTTCGCCGCTCACAGTTTTGAATGTTGTCATGTCGCTAGGCTTCCGTCTCCGCTTCCGTCATGTTGGTTCTCACTTGGACGGAGACGGAGACGGAAACGGTATGTTCCGTCTTCGTCTCCATCTTCGCTCCCGTCGCTAGTGTGAACCAAACTCAAGAAACAATGTGAAGTTGTCAGTATTCAGGCGAAAGTATTCGCATTTTTAGCGAAAATTGCACTTTTGCAGTCAACACAGAGGTTGCGTAGCTTCTAATGGTGACGTCATCAATCGTGACATTACCGAAATAAGGTCAAAGATGTCTTAACATAAAAGAACAGTTGAGCTTAACTTTTTGAAAATCGGTCAAGGAACAAACATTTTAAGCCAATAAATCGAGGGGGCGGGGGGGG
>JAOBRG010059894.1:0-21490 GCA_027574985.1 Umimayanthus nakama | reverse complement strand
AGGGTCTCAACATTAAACTTCGGCAACTTGCAACGCTACATTTCCAACCATTGCGAGACAAGTTGCTGAGAAAATTGTGAAGTGTAACAGGGCCTTAACACTTAATAGTTCCAAACGTAATATTTAAAATTAGCAAATACAAACTCGGTGACGATGGTATTTCAGCAATCTGATTGGTTCGCTATCCGTCTGACTAATGGATGCTGTCAACCTCTCGGGAGGTGAATAATGAAACAATGACCGGCGTAAACTATACTCTCGTTTTGCCGAAGTGACCGAGAACGACGTCTTACAAATGCAAGACATTACAATTCCTAACGATACAAAGAAAGCTACAAAACTAGGAATGAAGGTTTTCACAGATAAACAACGTTTAACACACTGTTCAAACAATTTCCTGACTAGTCGAATGTCTTATGACCTGATCGCCAAGCATCGTTGAAGCTTCTTTCCTTCAACAACAACTGCCCTTCCATGGCTCCATTTCAAAGTCCCATCATATTCAAGTTGACTCAACTTCCATTGAGCAAAATGTCTCCTTCAAGAAAATTTTATTTTGGCTGTCTCTCTTAAAAATGATTGGCATGATTTCCGGAGGAAGCTTCGCAAACTGTTCTTTCAATTTCTATTTCAAGTAAACTGCAAGTAAACTGCAACTGTCTTCACAGAACTACTTCAAAGTATTAATTATAACAACTTAAACAACAGTTTCCGATCACTTCATTAGACATTGTTGAGAATCGCCAATTTTTATAAAATCTTCAAAGCCCGCTTGCAGAGCCACCATCTTTGTACAAACTGTATGTTTCGTGCATAAATAAATTACGCGTCTTGGAAATGAGGCAGACAGCTGTAGGCGCATGCCCTTTACTGTTGATACGTTGGGAGAAACTAAAAGAGATCAAACCGAAAATTCTAACTTACTTTACTTGAATGTGTTGTGTTGTCACCGAGTTTGTACATGCTAATAGAATTAATCTCTTCAATGCTTCGCCTGTCGGTGAATATTCTGCCACAATTCACTTCGATTTCAGAAAATAACTGTTACTTATCAGTTAATTGAGGAGTACCCTGTTCTTAGCTCAGTAATCAGTTAAGTTTTTAGCCGATTCTCAGTAGTCAGTTCATTTTTTTTATATCTATTATCAGTAATCAGCTAAAAGTATCCACAAATCTCAGTAATCAGTCAAAATTTTAGGCGATTCTCAGTAACAAGTTAACCCCATTCAGCCCCTCTCACACACAGGACGAATCCCACAGCGGTTACACACTGACGTGCACACCGTTGTGCGAAGAAAAACGGGCAGAGCGTTGTGACAACGAAAACGAACACAGTGTTGTGACAGCGATAGTGCTGATAGTGTTACAGCGCTGACTGAGAGTGGCAGCACAGGAACAGCAGTGGTAGTGACGATGTGCACATACGTGTGACAGCGGTGACAACGAAAACGAGCAAAACATTATGGCAGCGATGAATAACGATCCTGATAGTAATGTTATCGCGCTGAGAGTGAAAGAGCTGTGACAGCAGTGGTAGCAATGGTGTGAAAGCGGTGGCAACGAAAACGACCACACCGTTGTGATATCATTAATGCTGATAGAAGCGTTTCAGCAATGACAGTGACAGCGCAGGGACGGCAGTGGTACCATTGTTGTGAAAGCGGTGGCAACGAAAACGAGCACACCGTTGTGACATCATTAATGCTGATAGTTGCGTTTCAGCAATGACAGTGATAGGGCTGGGACAGTAGTGGTAGTGATGGTGCTGAGATAACGGTGTGCACATTAGTGTGACAGCGGTGGCTACTATTGAAAGTGCTGTAACAGCGTTGTCAGTTGCCACTACTTTCACAGTGATGTGCACATCGCTCTCACACTAACACGAACATCATTAACCGAGCGCCACCATCAGTTGTCACCGCTGTCACAGCGCTGACAGTTGTCACCACTACCACACTAGTGTGCACGGTAATGTTACAGCGTTGTCATCGTTATCGTTGTTGCAGCATTGTCAGTTTACAAGCCATCGCAGTCACAGTGCTATCTAGGCCACTGCTGTCACAGCACTGTAATGTCCACCGCTGGTATAGTTCTGTCGTTACCACCTTTGTCACACTAGTGGTAACTGCCACCACTGTGACAGTTTGGACAGCATTGTGACAGCATACGTCAACCGCGTTGCCATCGCTGTCGAGTTGTTTCTGTGTAGAGGAATTTCCAATTTCTTTGTGAATGCTGAGACTCCAAAAGTAGTGTCAACTTTTCTAGTCTGAAGCCTAACATTGTTTGATCAAGACAGTTGATAAGGTCAAAAGAAAGAAGAATAAAAAAGGAACGAAAGAAAACAGATAAAAATCATAAGGGTACTAGTACTTCATTGAAATATGCGCAGAATGATGCAAATACAACTGCTACAAGGTTGGATGAGTGTACCCTCGTAGGAAAAATTGTTATATTATACATTTCTTGTAAAACTTTTTCCAGCTCCAAAACTGTTGTGTTAGTGAGATTTTATCCTGATAAATGCGCGTTAGTGGAGTAATTTCAGCGGATTGTTATTGTTCTTTAAGTTTAATTATTTAGTTGGGTTTTTCAAAATCTTAACGCTAAATGTTGGTTAAGCTGCGACTGCAACCTCATTTAGGACAGTTTCCCCAAAAACGCTTGGATACGACTCTCATTTTGTTGGTTAAGGTCTAACAGTTTAGGAAGCCATATCTCTGAGCATTTCAGTATTAATCATTCCCTCTAATATTAAGGAATCCAACACCATTAGCATGCAATAGTTATTAGCTGATAGCTGGTTATCAATTACCTTATCTGTTAGGGCGAGAGCCGTCGGAGTTTCAGGTTTTGCGTCAGAAGGCGCATCAGTTATTTCGAGTTGTTGATTAGCTTGGTATTCTTCCATTGCACCAGTCTCTTCTATATTTGGATTTGCTTCTTTATCCTCTCCGCCTGAGGTTGATTCTTCTTTTTCTTCCAATCGTAGCACACCTTCTTGTATTTGTTCGCTCTTGTTAACTTCCATACCTACTTCAGCTGTCGCTTCAATGTCTTCTTTTTCCTCATTACAGGGATCGGGTCTTTTTACGCTTGGATCAAGTGTTATCTTAACAGGAACTTGGAATTTGTTTTCCTCTTGCAAATCTGCTGTTTCTTCTTCTCGAATGTCTGTTTCTTTCATTTTGAAGTGATCCGTTTCTTCATCTTCCTCCACGGGTTCTTCTTCCTCCTCTGCTATGCTTCCTTGCAATGTCCGTCCAATCGTCCAACCCCTTCTGTCTTGCCTTGACGCTATACTGTACTTCCCTCCTGAGGCAGCAGTGGTAAGAGCATGAATCCACTCTTTCAGTTCCGTATTATTCTCGGCTACAAACACCCACGGCGTCATGCCGCTCTGTGTCAACCGGAAGACCGGCGTGCGCATCAAACGGTCATCCAATGAGATTTGACAACAGGGCAGGATCACCACATCATACGCAATGTCGTCTGGATCCTGGGAAGGAAAGATACACAGATGCTGGTCCACGAGGACACACCACCATTCTTTTCCACTATGCTTCTCAGCTAGAATTCCTGCAAGATCTGGATCTGGTAAATCGCCAACGCTGATGTCAAATAGCGCAGCGCTGTCTCGTTTACGGCTTTTCCTTGGGGGAGGTGGAGACCTACAACGCTTCATTTCGTTTCCTTCGGGCACTGACAACATGTCTTCATTGGTTTCGACTTCTTCGTTTTCTTCCTCCTCCTCTTCTTCGTCCTCTTCTTCGTTTTCCTCGGTTATGGGATCATAGATCACAAGCTCTCTGAAGTCGCTTAGTGAAAGATCTTGGTCCAAGTCGCCATACTTGTTAGAATAAAGACTATCCTGTTACATTGTTAATCACAACAAGAGATTTTAATTGGAAAATGATAAATTAAAGCAAATAGATTTAAATGTTAGGAAAAGAAATTAAACGATGCATTTAAGTTAGGCTTATACGTGATCTCAGCTTGCTTAATACGTTTTTTGACTTTGGTTTAATATACTCCACTGAAGAACCTCAAATAGACAGCAGATTAATAAGTTTTCAACTTATGCAACATATCCCAGATGTCAATCAAAAATGTCTTCATATTTTAAAAGGCGGTTTAACAATTTAGACTTACGACCATGTTTTAATCTGTTAGGTTTTAAAATCTACATATCGAGTCTTAATAACACTCATTTGAACATGTTTAAGGGTTTAAGTTTATCTCACAACAGTTTGTTTATTTATCCGAGATAAATTGCCGTATCAGCGAGCTCGTTAATTTCACCAGCCAAACAAGTTTACGTTAGCGCATTTACAACGGGCATTGTCGCTAGGCAGCTACCAAGCAACAGTTGCCAAGCAACACGTACCTGAGTGTCCATTCCTCCGTTGGCTACACTGGAAATATTAGGCAGCGACTCGCTTCTTGGTATGTTGTCTTCAATTCCAAAGTCCTCCACTTTGTCCAACGACTGGTTAGACCTAGAGAGCCCAGTACTCAACAAGGTTTTTTCCCCGCGTAGTTGTGCGGCTGAAAGGGCGTTGGTAACCTCAGTGATGTACCCCAAGCATTTCAAACGATGTTGCTCCGTCTCCGAGCTGAGAGATTCTCTTGAAAGGACATCTTGGAGAAATTGGCCAACTTTGCTCAGGTAGCATTGGTAGTCTGAAAATTTACATTTTGTTATTTCTAAGATTGACTTGAGTTACCACAAGTTAAAATATATTATACATATATATATTATACATTACTTCCTCGAGAGCGTAAAGCGGAAATTCGAAACTGGTTCTTCAGAACTTATAAAAACGCAACCAAGTTACGGTAAGTAATATTATAGCATACTCATACCTAGTACACGCAAAAAAGATATTTGAAGTTTTTTTATAACTAAGTTTTTCGATCACTGTTGTCCTGGGCAATTCAGCTGTAAACTAACTGCCATAAAGTTTTTTCTTAAAAAAATATCTACTTTTATGTGTCATACCAAAGTCAACCAAGAGGTACAGATGTTGCGTTGCTTTCAAAGGAAGGGTTGAGACTACTTTACATGTAGTTTGTGGTTTATGGTAAAAAATGGAAGTGTGGTGTTATGAAGTCTTTGTTGTAGAGGATGGATGGATTCGCTGGAATCTAGGAACTGAAGAAAACCACTTGTATTGAGATATTTTACGAAGGATATTAAATATGAGTCTTCTCTACTGCATTCTTTAATTTCGCCAAGACGAACGTGTAAAGAAGAGAGACGAGAACAGGGAATGCTTTGTGGAGTCGCATAGTACTCTAGAGAAAAATAATTACAAATCTTGGCCGCCTCAAGCTCTCATCGGTTTAAACAATATTCTAGTTCTCAATGAAAAAAGCTCTGTCTGAGTAGCTTAAAAAATACATTCAAGAAAAGATTTCTTCATCTTCAAACATGTAGTTTTCAGTCCAAACAATTGGTGAATGAACCAATTCGAAAAGCTGATAGTCTAGATAGACTGGCCAAAACCTTCTCGAAGTGGAAAGTTAGAATGACGTAAAGGCTTTTAACCGAGCAGAAATCAGACACATTTTACAGATACTGAGCAGACATCAAAACTGCCAACCATTAAATGAGACGCTGAGTATTTTAAGTTAATGTGATTTTAGAATAACGACATGATAAGACAAAGAAAGATGGTTTTAACAAATTTGTAATACCTGATACCAGGACGGTATATTTTTGCTTACTTACATTAGCGGAAGAGAATGATGTCTTCGGTAGCGCAGGGTGCGGCACTATTAGAACAGCAAAATAGTGAAAAGTCTATTTTTACCGTTTTAATGATGGTCAAATTTACTACCAACTGCTTCTGCTTTGCGAGATCACAGCTTGCTCGAGGGTATTTATCGCCGGCCTCGTCACATTTATAGCTAGTTTATTTTGCGGCTCGAAGGGAACACCTGCGCAAGAGGACGGCAGAGTTTATGTCCTTCTTAGGAAGCGTTCATCAACTCAATGACCAAGAAAAACATCATTCCTTTTCAGTTTCTACAAAATTGCCAATTTTGGAAGTTTCGTTGTATACGGTGCGTTTGTAACATATTCTGTTCAAGAAGAAGCATGGTGTTTCGGGAAAAACCCGGCTTCATGTAATGAAGTATAAGGAATAGGATGAGAAGAATTGATCATTTAGTAGTTCTGCATTCACTCACTGTCGCACTACAATAAATTGCTCCATGGACTATGGTAAAACCGCGACGCAACCTATGGAATCAAAACCATGAAGCAAATAGCAAAAACAGCCATAAACCTGATGATTACACAAACAACGCCACAGGTTATGCATTAACTGTTATCGTTCCGAAGATTTTTGCCGAATCTTTAAAACATCTTTCCTAGTATTTTCGCAGCATTGCACAATAAAGTTACCATAGCCCACCGAGGACATACGGGAACACCACAAGGCTAGTTAGGCATACCTTAACTTGTTCTTAACTTTAGGAATATCGTGAATGTGAGTTTTCAAGCCAAACGGCGTACTAATTTGTCCTAACTGACAAACACGGGTTTCCTCATGTTTATATTTTCAAGCTGGGTGTTAAACGTTACATTTGGCGATTATCAGTAGATGTTTTCACAACATCTCCATTATCTCACGTTATTAAATTGCATAAAGTGCCTCACGCTGATTAATTGTAGCACCTTTCTTTTTAATTGTGTCACCCACGAAATATTTAGCAACCAATAAGAGAACAAACAAGAAGACTATTTTTGAACATAATGACAGTAAAATTAGATTTCGGAACCATTACTCAGGGAAATTAATTATTTCCAGACATAAAGAATTTCCCTTTTGATACTTTGATATTTGTTTCTGTAAATCAACTGAAAACAAGGGAAATGTTATGAAAAACAAGAAGAATATTAGAAATCCACACAAGACAGATGAAAAATACGTAAATTCTTAAAAAACAAACGGATTTTAAATACAAATCGGTTTTGATAACAGTGAAAACTGAGATTACTTCTCTCCTTGAAAAGATAAAGTAACGACTTTCAGGCTGCAGGGATTGGCACGTAACAGATTAAGCTAAGCAAATAGACTACAGTAGTGTCAACCCTTTTAGTGTAACTGAATTCAAGACCTAATTCAAGACCTAGATTGCAAGGTCACACTAACAGCAAAAAAGCGTGACTTTAAACACAATTGTTTATTGTTGCATTTTCCATGTGTTACACATTAGGCGATTATCGCAAGCTATGCAAGACAACTAAAAGGAAAACTTTTATGGATATATCACGCGATCCAAACAGAATTCAGAAGTCAGATGTGAAAAAATGGAGACAATGAACTAGCAGAAATCTTGCAACTGATGTATGGAACATTTTGTATTTGTTACTATACGAGATTCCCTCTCAAGCAAAACTAAACCCTTTCTACTTACAACTTATTATTTACACATTGTTTGTGACGTTGTTATAAGTAGCTTTTTTAGATTTCCTTGGTAGTTTCATGGGATTTATTTCGTGTAATTTTTAGCTTTAGGTTTCCGTATATTTATAACACACAAACATTTTTTCTGATTAGTCGTTTTTTTAGAATTTTTTAGCTGTAGCATTGGTAAGCTGAAAGATGACCACAATTTGTGATTTGGGCAACCTCGATAAAGAGTAATGTTATTACACCAAGACAAGTGTTCTCGTCCTTTTATTGCCAGTGATAATCAAAAGGTGAAACGATTTGATATCATAAGGTCCAATCCTATTTCAATCGCTCTGAGTTTAACCATTTGGAAACTGTGATGCGTTATAATAAGATCTGCGAATGGCAAATTTCTGCGAAGTCGTATTAATTTTATTTAGACGTTCTTGCAAAGGAAAAAAGGTCTGAAAGAAATAGTTTCTGAAACTGAAACCATTTAGAGTACGAAAATAATAAGGTCAATTATTGCAAAAAATACATACACAGGGACTACTTATTCGTAATTGGCAATGAAGAATACAGATAGAAAAACAACCATCAGAATTTGAATTGGCTTCTTTCGACTTTTGACTTGGCCAGTACTCTTTGAAGCCGGGCCAGTAAATCTTGACAATTACTGGCCCGAACGGCCAGTGATTTCAGATGCTTATTGTCGAGCCCTGTACGCTTATAACTGCCAATATTTTTTACTTGAATTAGTCCAACAGCCCACCTCCTCCCCGGATTTTCTTAGATTTGGCAGTGGCTTACTATTTTAGTTAAATAGTACTGTTTTCAACTTCCTTTTACAATCTTCTAAGAACTTTTACATGAGATTTGGAAACTGACTAAACATGAAAGGGTTTTGTGTGTTTAAAACTCTTGTTCTTTGCCAGTTTGTTTGCTTCTCAGACCTGTCATCTGAAGTGCCATGGACGGCGCATGCGCAAACTTTCGACAGTCTGTCCTGTTTTAAAAGTTAAAAGTACTGCTGATATGTGTGCCCAGAGCCTTTCGCTTGCCAGCCCGCTGGTCAAACTGAACGAGATTGACACACTTTTTTAAACAGCTATAAGTATGGAAAACCACAGTCATATATCGTAACTAAGAAACTTCTTCAATGACTTAATGAGTACTTTATTTAGTTCTTTAACCGTTACGTAATACGTGTCAGTACGTGTTCACGCGAGATGCTAACGCAACAGTAGCAGTCCTTAAATGAACGTTTAGAAAGCGCGCGGGAATTGGATGTAAGTTGCTAACAGTGATTTCTTGTTCAGTTTCTTCCAACTTTGATTTTACCTCACATTAATCAAACGTTTGTTGTGATAATGGCGATACGATATTCGACCATGTAATCAAACAAGATAGCCTCGATTATTAGATTATTGCGGTACTTGTACTGGAATTTTCGATCTCTTTCAGTAAATGAACAGAGAACAGCCATCATTGAAGTGGAAAAGAAATATCGAAGAAAGTTTAACGTCCGAGTAACTATAAATAAAGTATGCAGAAGAAGGTGTACAGCTGGCCTTTCTCGGACACCAAAGTCTATTTATCGAGTTGAAAGGATAATCTCTCTCGACAACTTTTTGCACGGCCGTGTAACACACTGTACTTATGGCAAACCAAACTCTTTTAACTGAGATAGTCTCTCCTCAACTAACCCCATTTGTGACACGTATTTTTTAATTTCCAAATATCTCCAAAATAGAACAAAAATTTGTGAAATTCGCCAGAATTGAAAAAATATTTGCTGCAAAGACTGAATAAAGCGGACAAATATTAACAGATTCAGAGTTCATGACTTATCAATCCCCAGGCCAAGTTCTTTATCTTTTTTTAAAAGTGCGAATCATGGGCCACAATATGAAGTTCAAACGATTTTAAATTGATGGACTTCGATATCAGACGATGTATTTTTTATAGCTTTTTAATTCTATGTTCTTCTTTGATTCAAATGTACATTTTTTCATTCTTCATTCAACAGTTCGTCACAATGCATATGAACTGTCAAACAATCGCCGCATTTGTTAAGATGGAACTGGAAATATAGAAATGAAATATTGCTTTTATTAAATTTGTATACAGCAGCATCTCGAGCTTACAAAACATTTCCTAGTACAGAATATTGAGCTTTTGTTTCGCCGAAATTGGTAGTTTTGGGTCACAAATGCAGCAAATACAGGTTGAAATCAACAAAATCGATCAATATTCAGACAAATTCATCCCCGACATTGTTCACTTAGATTCGGTTTATTTTTAAAAGTAACATTGACATATTCGCACGTCACCATAAGGTTGTCAATTCATATTGACTCGGTCTAAAAGGCCAACTTCTTATCAATCAAGTCACTGACAACTTGTGTGTGGCAAGAAAGCATGCAGATTTTTATCAAGAACCATTTTAAAACTGTGAAAGTTTTTTCCTTGGTGACAGTTCTCGGCTATACATAAGGCAAAATGAGAATAAAATTATATCGAAGATTTAGCTAAAAACCGTGACAAGGGTTACTTTATAAAAAGGATTTGTACATGTGCTTTAAGTTCGTGTCGCTAGCATTTTTTCACTGTTTCATTACAAAAAGTTTGACTGAAAAGCGTAAATTTGGAGACCTCTTCCCAAAGCTGTGTCCTGTGTGCCGACGTGCTTTTCAAGTAAATTGAGTGTCATTCCTGAACAAAAATGATCTCGCTAAACATAAATATAATATTCATAAACTTCTGATCTTTAAATTTTCGTCAGATTTCTGTCACGTTTGTTTAGTCTAGAGCACTTTGTGTTGCAATTATGAGGGCGTTGCGTTTCATTGAGACGGGAAAATTGTTTCTTCGCATTCGAGGAGATTTTCTCTTTCGATTTTCGTTAGTAGATTTGGTGAAACGTTTATAGTGGGCTGAATTTACGTACTAAACAAACCTGAACTTCAAATTCAAGCAGTCTTTTCACTTAATACAAAATAAATAAAGCATATCACGCACAAGATCTTTCGCTTTTAATGGACTCAAATCTTTGATCTTTTCATCCAAAGTTATTTTCACCTCTACGGGTACTGGCTACAGGGTTAGATTTCACATTTGAGCAACTGAAATAACTCCGCTTGTGGCAGTTTTGACACTGGAACCCTCGAGTTTGTTTTAAAAATGTCACGCTCCCAAAACCTTGAAAGATCACTGCAAATTATACATTATTTATGCAACAAAAGACTCAACTCAAAACGATGCCTTACATATAAATGACAATTACAAACTGTGTTCTGAATGTTCCGTCATTTTGATTTATGACTGCAAGTTTGAAATATACAACATATGTAATGTAATTCCATATTAAACTTGCCATTTCAAACATTTTTTCCTACATAAATGTAAACATGAATCGCAAGACTTCGTCTTTAAGTATTATCCTTGCAGGGTATTTTTACATGTAAACAAAGAGAAGAAGCTATATCACAATATGATAATGAAACTTTGGGTACTGATTTTCCAAATGCAGCGGACTTGGCGCCATTAAGTATAGACAAACTTTTGACAAGCAGAAAGAAACGACTTCTGAAATGTAGGTTGTCTTGCTTCTAAATTTCAATAATCCCGAATTTTCAACAATTTCAAAGCACGAATTAGCACGTAAGAGTTAAACATTTTTAAGGAAGGGATAAGTCGGATTGGTAGTTTAGAGGCGAATAAAAATTGATGCATTTCATGATTGAAAGATTTTGAATGGCTGTGTCCAATCGTAATATACACGCGCAACGTCTTATGATTCAAAACAAAACAAAAAAAACAGTTCGCAGCATACCCGTTCCACGGCAAAACAAGAGTTTTAATCTTGTGATGGTATCTATTTCTACAATTGTTAAAGCGGTTAGATTTTTTAATCCGTCCACGAGAAAAATAAAAACACTTTGATCTGAACGCGCGGCTCGGTGAGTTACATTTGGCCTCTCGGTCACATCAATCGCTATATTGTGGAGGGCAAACAATCCAAAAAGTCAAACGAAATTTACTTACCCACGAGAATTTCCAGCGGCGAAGACATTGCGCCGGGTATCGTTAATGGCACGGTAAGTAAACGGTTTAAATTCGAGTCGTGAGGAAACCTTTTGACAGAGAGATAATCTTGAACTTTGTCGCCTCACATGCAGTAATTTAAGTGCATAACTAATCCGTATTAACCCAGTAACAAGTTCATTTGGTGAATAACGCCCGTTGTATATACTTGTTGTGACTGAAGCTCGTGTGATGGCGTTGTACAGCAGCGCCCTGACAAACTGGAGACTCCAAACATTTGGTGCAGCTGTCGAGAAACGACTTGTTCGGGGGGAGAGAAGGATGTTTTTGTCACTGCCAATTAACGACAAAACGCAATAAGAGCCCAGGTTATTTTCTTTGTTGAAGGCGTGATTTGATTGGCTACTTGTACGTCAATTAATCTCACGACAGCTGTTGATTTCCAAGCCGAATTGTCGATGTAATGAAATACTACGAGTACCTTGACTGGTACGACAACTCAAGTCTTTTCTTTCTTCGGCAAATAATGCAAATTCACTTCTGAGTTACTACCCTGAATATGTTTCTGACGCGCTTCCTGTCGGATTTTAATGTTTAGGATAACTGGCTCGCTAAGGATTTTCAATTAATTTAACCAAATGGCCCTTGAGGCAACCACAACGCGGCTAAAAGGCGTGGAAAAGTTATCACAAGTTAGAAGCAATTCTCAAGTTTTTAACCCATTTAGCTGCTAAATTGTCCATTCATCCTAGACAATTTTTTACGAGATGATTGAAACATAGAAAAGTTAAACAATGTAAGTATGTTACACCTTTTGAAAGCAAAACAAACATTGAATTCTATAAAGGAATGGCCAAGTTTTTGAATAAACAAAAGCAGTATTTATGACTATAAACTCTTAAACTTGCAAAGCTGATATCCATAGCCTCAATCGCATCAGTTTGAAAAACCGGCAACAAAAGACAAGAAATCAGAGCTAATATTATGTAGGGAGGAAAACCGGACAATTCAGAAACGCAAAGGCACGCTGGGGTTTCGTGTGATGAAAATTTTTAGTAAAAAGCACCGTGGAACCATATGGTTTAATATTCCAATACTGAGGTCTGTGCATTGGTTTACTGCAAAGAGGTAACAAAATAAAAAGTAAAATACTTTTAAACACGAGAGCAAGCTGTATCTATGTGTCAGTGGTTTTTAAGTTCGTTTCGTGATAAAAATCTAAGCGAAAAATAAGAATTTTACCTTAAAATATTTATAACAGAGCGTATATATAGAGTGAAAGTTATAAAAATACTTTTTATGGTGATAAAAGCAGGTTGTTGTTTTTTCTATGGCTACAGTTCTTCAAAACGGATTTCCTGGTATTTACTTAAAACGACATTTCTTTAAAAACTCATTAAACTTCGTTGTTGTTTAAGGTGGTTTAATGCATTGTGTCAATCAACCTTTCTCATACAATTTTGCCTTTCGTAGTTCCGCTGTATTTCATCTATATGGTATCTAAGCTTTTTATTCGAGCATAGTGTTGTATAACTCAAATAAGCAAAGAGAAAAAATGAACTAATTGTTACCAACCTAATATTGCTCAACGGAGCCTAATTTGGTTTATGTGACGTAGATCATAAAACTTACCCGAAAAAAATGCATGACACAATAATAGCATGTACGTCTTCTTAAAACATTTTATACCAGATCGACAAAGTGATACGCAAAATTTATACAATCTACGCGAAGGGTCAAAGTTAATCTTGGAAAATCGTACTAATGCGGTTTTAGAAGCAGAAAACTGTAATAGGTTCTGAACCAGCTTCTGTGGCCTCAGTTAGAGGGCAAGAAAAGTTGTTTACAATTAATAAACCTGAACGCTGTTCGTAATAAAACAGCCCTCATTGGAGCAGAGAAGCTTGGGGCAAAACCGAACTTGGTGGTAGCAACTTTTGACAGCAGGAGAAGCGATAGTTGTCATAACTCTGCACAGTTGTGTGAGGATCGACAAAGGGCAGTATGCGATTATTCCGCGTAAGCACTTTTGCTGTTTTAAAAACTACCTCCCGAGGCTTAATTACAGTTAAGTTGTTGATAGAGATTAGAATGGTCTGTTTAGATGGCGAAAGCTTTAATAAAAGCCTTCAACAAACAGAACTGAATGCTTTTTTGCTCGATATGGGCATGGGGATGGAGGAGGGTGGAGGGAGGGAGGTATGGGAGAATTTGTTTGCTCACGTGATACCGCTATCCAAATGAGAAGCTTACTGCCCGTGCTTTCATTCTTAAAATAAGCAAAACTACTGGCCATAAAGGTGTCTGACCGGTAACCAGAGGATCATGGGTTCGCTTCCAGTTAGGGACTCAGATTTTTTTTCTGAGAAAAAGAAGCTTGTGACAACAAGAATAATTCCTTCACAGTATTTATTCAAGTTGCAAAACTTTCGTTTTCTTTAATAACTCCCCAGGTGTTCCATTTGCAGGACCAAGTTAGGTGACCTGTTCCCAATGTTAGTTCCTGGAGCTCTGTGGCTAGATCGTCTGACCGGTATCCAGAGGGTCATGGGTTCATTCCCGTTAAGAAATCAGAAATTTTTTTCTTCTTAGAAAAAGAAGCTTGTGACAACAAGAGTAATTCCTTCACAGTATTTTCCAAGCTGCAACACTTTTGCATCATAAAATCCTATACTATTACTCTGGGCTTGTAGGGGTTTCTAAAGGGTGGGCTATACACGGGGGTATATTTGCGGAGATTTCGCACAGTTTGAAGTATGAAAACACGTTTAGAATCGGGAACCGCAAATTTTAAACAAAACTTGGCAGTTACAAGAGTTATTGTTATCCGTCAAACAGCAACAAGACCAACTCGGAAACGCTTCAGTTTCAAGTCACTAACGGAGCCCCTCATTAATCTCATAGCGGCTGCGCAGACCCCGCTGAGGATGAGATAAGTGGTGCATTTGCTTCTTCAACCGTTTTTTACTCACTGACTTAGAAAACATCTAAGAAGCTCGTTTGCATTCCTTCTCTTATATAGTCTGGCAACAGCACTACAAACGTTCTTTTTTTTTTGGGCTGCAGACACAACACGAGGTGACCGATCAACATTAATCCTTCTTTTCTTCTCACACAAAATATAGCACAGAGTTAGATGTAAAACAAACGTATTTGTACAAAAATTTATAAGTACCTCCGTTAAGTTTTGTTTGTTCAGTTTTCTTTGGTACAAGACTGAAAAGCTTTAGGGGATACATTGCGGAAGGAACGTTTACAGTGTTTGAAAGGACGCTTCGTCCTTGACACTCAAGCATTGTTTACTTAAATAATTTATTTTCGGAAAACATGGAGCTGAATTAAGACAAAAAAAATGTGGCGTACTTATAGCTATTTAGCTTTCATTCTTTTAACACTGAGTTACTGGAAATTTTTTGCCAAATATGTTAGAGTTTCATTTAACTGCTTCTTTGACACGAAACCGTTTTTTTTATAGAAAAGATTAACGATATTCTTAGAATTGTCTGCTGAATAATTAAGTAAGCATCGTGGATGCTAGAAATGCACTTATATTAGGTTTATTACTTTGTGGGGTCCAATTTGTTTTGCACAGTAAGCTTGTTAGGACAGTCTTTCAATCAGACGACAAGATTTAGGATATCCGTTCGAATCAGCTTTTTCGCGTTCACTACAAAGCACTGCTTGAGGTTTCTCCAAAAATTACCATATTCGGCCACAAGTGACAAAACTGCAGTCTAGTGTTTTTACTAATTGTCACTATTAGTATTTTGTTGGTGTTTCAAATGACAAAACTCGGTTGCAAAGAAAAAAATTAAAGTTGGTTCAAGAGGTAGAAACATCCATTAGAATATAGGAAACACGAAAATACATTATGCTTGGTGTTTTATCGAAAGAGATGGCGAAATCTTAGACAGTTTAATGAAACATTTGTATGTCTGCTAATCCTTCCTGACGCCTTCGTCATAACCCACCTGTTGGCATCTGCACAGTGACAACACTTTCTCCAAGTTCAAGCTTAAAGGTTTTACCTCTAAAAACAAATAATTCGTAAAAAAAATCCTCTTTTTTGATTTCGGATGAATGCAGATGTTAGCCTAGATTTTGAATAAAAGCACTTGTCTGTAAAACCCCAGAACTGAACCAACCAACCTCTTTGTTTTATGTAGACAAGTGTAATCAGTTTAGTATTTTCTTTTCAGAATTAAAAATGGAGGAAATCCGCCAATTTCGATTGCGTGATTTCAGCTTATATCATTTAGTAGCGCCGCGAGCTGAGCTAGGTAAAAATACTTCACACTTGGACAAACTAGAAAAACAGCCAACAAATTGAAGTTCACGAGTTGATCGTCCTTACCTTCCGGCTTTGATGTTCCTGATTAAAGTTTTGACGTCCCTCGTGGTGTCTAACGCTGCACAGGTTTAAAGTAACTTGTTACGAGCGTTACTCAACAGGGAACCTGCGCGCACTGCCTCATGGGAAACACTGTCCCCAGATCACCTGCGAGCCTAGAGTGAATGAGGTTTGAGCTTGTACCAAGTATTGCGATCTCGCCTATATGAAGCTACGTGATAAATATAGCTACATATATCCTGATACTTTGAGTTGATACGTTTTGCAGACTTATTCTTTATTTTGTCGTTTATCCTTCGGTTGCAAATGTTTTATTGCGCTTTTCACTCGTTTCCAAATCATATTTTTGAAACGATTATAGCCCTGCAAACAGTTGTTTTTCGACTGGATCAACCCTGCAAAGTTTCCTGCAACATTCGCTTCCAACTCTCTCTCTCTCTTCTCCTCCCTATTCAGACATATTTTTTGTAATGTTTAGACGATATTTTACGAACTCGCACTTGACAGTTAATAACCCTGGAGCGTTAGTTAGTAATTGTCATGTCAACCAGTTAATAAAATAAATTCACACAACCCAGTTGTCCCTTCTGGGCCACCGTATTTTTCCGCTGAGATTTATTAACTTTCCTAGATAATTATAATCGTAATCATAACATTAACAATAACAATTTGAAAACCACAAGTTGTAGAGTTTGTAACAACAACAATAATTACAAAAAGTGCTTTGAAAAATCAAAACTGAAATGTTTAAACCAAAATTCAAAAGTAGCAAAAAAAAAACCATCCAAAATGCATATTTTTTTCTCATTTGATACTCTTCGAACACCGTAGCAAATGAGTTAAATTGATACCGTGCACCGCCTTGGTTTACTAAGCAGTCTTCAGAAATATTTTTGTCACTATTTTTCCGTAGGGACCTGGATCTGAAAGTGCAGTTAGAGATGGCAAAAGTCAATTTGAAGAATCTTTCAACAGCAAATTAAAAAACTGCAAATATCAATTATTAAAAGACTACAAAAGAACGAGGTTTGAACACGGCCGTTTCACGAGCGTGGTCTCGCAATACTGGTGTAGGTTTTGTTTAAAAACATGGGAAAACTAAGGGTATACAATACTGAGGACTTAAGCTATTGAATTTCACAGTTCACAGTCAATGTGACTAGACTTCAAAGCGGCCGCCTTATTTCCTTCCTAGCGTGTAGCGCCTCCTTTGTAGGCCACGTCGCGTGAGGACGATATGCAACGCGTGCGAAACCGTGCATTGTATAAGGACAACATACATCGCGTGAAGACGATAAGCAACGCGTGGAAAAAACTGACCTCATGAAAGGACAATATATATTGCGTGAGGACAAATTTAACACTCATCGTGTGTGGACAACGTGCATGATCGCACGAGGACGACATGCATTGCCTGAGGACAACATGCATCGTAAAGATGCATTGCCAGCAAAAAAACAGACCGCCCGAATACGACATGCACCGTTGAAGGAAAACGGTATGCATCGCCTGAGCACATCATGATTCTGGAGAGGACAGATGCATTGCCAGCAGGCGACACGCACTACCCGAGTACGACTTGCTACGGGTAGGGGAAACATGCATCGCGTGAAATATATATTGCGAGAGGACAACAAGATACATCACAGGAAGACAATTTGCATCGCTTGCGAATTGAGGACAACATGCACCGCGAGAGGACGATGTGCATTTTACGCGTGCGTAGTAAAAACATAGGTATATCGCAAAAGGCGGTAACATGCTTTACCTCAGAAGAACATGCGTTGCGACAGAACGACAGGGTATCGCAAGAGAACGAAAAGCATTGATGAAGGAAAACATGCATTGCGTGAGGACGGCATTCTTCAACTGAGGACAGCATCGCCAGCAGACGATACGCACCACCCGATAGAGTTTACTGAACTTGCCACACGTAAGGAAAAAGTGCATCACATCAGGACGATATACATGCGTGAGGACAGCCTGCTCGGCCTAAGGACGATATGCATCGCGTGAAAACAACATGCAACGTGTGGAAAAAACGCGCATCGCGAGAGCACGACATGAATTGTGTGAGGACAACATGCATCGCGAGAGCACACCATGCATCACCTGAACAACATGCATTGTGAGATGACAGAATGTTTTATATATTTACCTGAGGACGACACGCGTTGCGCGAGGACTACATGTATCGCAAAAAAACAACACGCTTTAAGTGAAGATAACTATTATTGCGTGAAGAAGACTTTCTCAGCGTGAGGAGAATACGCAACGTGCGAGAAATACTTTACAAGCATTGCAAGAGGACCTCATATGTTGCGGGAGGACAACTTTCATCGCGTGAGAATGACTTTCATTGCGCGAGGAAAACATGCATTGCGCAAAGATGATATGCATCGTGTGAGGACGATATGCGTTGCGCGAGGACAACATTCATTGCATGAAGGCAGATGCATCGCGTGACAATGATATGCATCGCATGAGGACCATATGCATTGTGTGAGGACAACATGCATCGCGTGAGAACGATATGCATCGCGTGAGGACGGACAGCTTTCATCGCGTTCGTTTAATATGCATCGTGTGAGGACAACATGCATCGTGTTTAGACGATATGCATTGTGTGAGCACGAGATGCATCGTTAGAGGAAAACTTGCGTTGCGAGAGGACGGTATGCATCGCACCAAAACGGTCAGTATTTGGCTAAATGAAAAACTATACTAGATCCATTTCCTTGTTGCGCGACAATGCGATGCATATGTAAAAATAACGAACCCAGTTTGACCTAATGATAACTCGAAAACTAAAGCGTAGTTGATTCACCGCATGGCCTCAAGTGTTGGTTAATAGAGTAACATCAGCTTGATGAAGTTCTGACTCTTTTATCTATTTTCGGGATCAAAGTACTACCGCTATTTCGTATTGTTCCGCTTTAACGCATATAACAATGGAAATGAGGACTAAATATGGTGTGAGCGAGGCACATGCGCAGAATTGTCATGGTATGATTTATTATACCTTTTGCTGAGTTTTTTTGAACCGTTAATCTGTTAATGTTTTTTGAGAATAGATTTTGAGTATGAAAAAGAATATATCTAAAGTATACGACAAGACTTTTATTCACATTTCCATATTACTAACATAGTTATTTTATATTTTATATATAGACTTACAATACATAGTTACACATTAAATAATAAATAGAATTCTAAGTATATGAGAATTTTATGAAAATGTCTAGTGTCTAAAGTAACCAAATAGTTTTCTAGTTGGACACTAATCATTTCAAGTTGTAGGGTTGTAGACAGTTATGATATATTTCTGAGATAAATTTTGAGGAAAATGTAATTTTATGTTTGTTTGTTTGTTTTAGTTATGGAAATGTTTTGTCACTAAGAAACGTTTGGCTTTTCGGGTAAAATTGTAGTTATTGAGACGTTTCAGTTCAGTTGGTAATTGTTGCCATACATTAGTTGCCATAGCTTTCGTGTGTTTGCTTTAAACATGTCTTATAGAGGTTAGTTTTGGACGCATATCTGGTGTTGTTGTGTATACGTATGAAACAAAAAGATTAACACACTGTTACTTTAAAATAGGTGTAACATCTGGGAAAGTAACCATCCGTAGGGCGCACGTGAGAATATTTTTAGCACATATGCAACGTGGAAAACGAAACGTTTAAGACATTGCTAAATGTATTAACCGATAAACCAGCAACCTGTATGCGGTATACGTGAGATAATTTCTCAAGAATAGGCAACGTGAGAAACAAAACGTTTAAAAAATTGTTAAGTGGTATGTCTGAACAGCCAGCATTATTGGTGAGAAAAAAGAGAAAGGGTATTAAGGGCTAACCTCGACGTTGAGTACGTTGGGTTATAATCTACTTGATTACTGCATGGGATTACTGAGAAATACAAGCTTTTGATATCATGTTTTATGTGTATAAAGATGTAGCAGTATAATTCCCACACCTATCTATATCTTAAAGCTAGCTCCAGTCGCTATAACATACTTCTATAATTAAGTCTGCTTTTAAAGAACTAATTGCCGCTGAAAACCAAGCAGAATTGAAGCTTCTTTGGACTGCCGTCTACCCCCCCCCCCTTCCCCCATCTGACTCGCAACGTTCACTTCACTTTCTTTTTCTCTTATTTGCTGTTAATCATTTGTGAACGGGCCAATCACGGCACTCTAATTAGCATAACGTTTAAATTTGAGTTCTATGTTGATGTCGAAATAGTGTTAGTTGAACTTGATACGACAGCTGCTATACCTCAAAAAGTTATGTCTTAAAAACTACATCACCTTTCACACATTTATCTCTACCCCTATTCGTGAGGCTCCCTCCCCCTCCCCCCTGACGTCCATTGGACAGAAGTAAAGTGTTAACAGACCGATAGGGTTGTTCATTTCACAAGTCCTTTTCGCACCTATAAAGCAATGTATTTGAGAACGTGTGAACATTTGAGTACACGGGAACCGCTTTTTCAACGTGTGTTCACAGATATTTGGATTCATTCTAAATATGCAGAATTATTTTATACTGAGATTCTCCACGAAATATTGGCCAAAAATATTCGTTTATATAAAACAGCAGCTTAAGTGTCAATGATACCAAACTTGAATGAACAAGTTCTCAAATGTTTTGAGCCAAGGAAACGTTGTCATGGTTACAAGCTTCAGATAAACCAAGGCTTGGCTTTAAAGCATGCAAAACTCGACAAGAGACTCTCAAAATTACCGATGACTTAATAAGACAACTATTCTATAAGGACTTAGCGTTGGAAAATACCACTTGAAGTTGAATTAGGGAAACCTGCTGTTGGATTTCCTTGCTGAAGTGGAAGGAGAGAGCATTGAAATCTTTCAGCGTGACCTTCTAATGGGTGTCTGCTTGATGGAGCAATTGCCTGGAAACAATATCAAACTTAAAACCAATAGAATGGTTAATATATTTATTTTCTCTATCTAATGAGTATGGGCTCGCCTTGGTCATTTGGGTGTGCCCACAAGTTTCTGGAACCGACCCTTAGGTTTCGGATTAAGCGTGGACCAATTCCAAAGAAGAACTTGCTTTAGCACCTCGGCTGATCCGAGTTGAAATTGAGTAGTAAAATGCTGATTGCAACGTGCGCGACAGTGCTGTGTTTGTTTTCAGCTTTCCGACGCCTTGCAGACCTCATAACTGTAAATGAACTTATGGTCTGAAATGACGTAACTAGATAGAAATAGATTAAAGGTGAAATGAAGCCTGTAGAAATTTTAGTAGCAATAAAAGCAACAAAACAAATAAAATAATGATATTCTTGAATGAATTATTAGCTTTTTGACACTACACGTTTTCACTTTTAACTGAGCTTTCGGCTCTCGCTGGAAGTTTATTCACTTGACGTAGCTGCTGTGTGATCAGGTCACGTGAACAAGGTTTAAGTGAGATCCAGCCGAAAGCTCAGTTAGAACTGAAATTGTGTATTGTCAAACACGAATAGTTTATGCGATTTTAAGAATAATCAGTCTCCCTATACACAGTCATATGAGAAAAAACCAGCAATAACAAAACCCTTTTTCAACTACAGTTAAATACAAAGCAACAACAATCTTTATCTTTATTCGACCCAGAAATTAATACAAGATAGAAATTACATATAAAATACAAATTAAATAGTGTAGGGTACAGGA
>JAOBRG010059672.1:0-21494 GCA_027574985.1 Umimayanthus nakama | reverse complement strand
CCCCCCAGGCGATGAATAATGACCGGTCCCTTATAGTAACGAAGCACCAACAGTATACGATATACCTTTGAATTTCTTTGTATTCCCTCGTGATACTCGAAAAATTAACCACGGAGGGGGGAGGGGTCAAAATAAGCTGCGAGGGATCTCAAAAAACCATGAAAAAATAAATGTTCCCCCATGTTTATTTTGAGCATGAGAGTATGTACGTTAGTAAGCGGGTAAGCATGTAAATAAGTATGTGAGTTTGTTAGTAGGTAGGTGAGCAACTGCATATGTAATTAGGTAGTTGGTCAATAGCAAGTAGTTAAGGAAAGAAAGTAAGACGAAAGGTGACCAGTAAGTGCAGCATTTAAGGTCGTTAGGAGAGTTGGAACGAACTCAAAAGTTGGTAAAATAGCCGTGATCATTGCTAACAATGTCCGGTACCGAGAGAGAAGGATTACTTAGGGATATTGGTGCTTGTTAACAAAGCAAGGCAACAATACTAGTCTGTAAGGGAAGTGGCAGGGGGCTGAACTAGTCATGATGCCCAAGTGTATTGACTGAGAGGTGGGGAGGGAGAGGGTAGGGATGTCATTTGCCTGAACCTAAAGGTGCTTCTTATAGGAAGGGTTAGGGATGTCACTTACTTGATCCTAGAGATGCTCGTCCAAACAGCAAAGTGACAATACTAGTCTGAGAGGGCAGGGGTTAGGGATGTCACTTACCTGATCCTGGAGGTGCTAGTCCGTACAGCAAGGTGACAATACAAGTCTGAGAGGGAAGGGGGTAAGGATGTCGCTTAAATGACCCTAAGGGTGCTCGTCCATACAGCAAGGTAACAATACTAGTCTGAGAGGGAAGGGGGTAAGGATGTCGCTTACCTGACCCTAGGGGTGCTCGTCCATACAGCAAGGTAACAATACTAGTCTGAGAGGGGAGGGGTTAGGGATGTCACTTACTTGATCCTTGAGGTGCTAGTCCGTACAGCAAGCTGACACTACAAGTCTGAGAGTGAAGGGGTTAAGGATGTCACTTACCTGATCCTAGTGGTGATCGTCCATACAGCAAGGTGACAATACTAGTCAGAGAGTGAAGGGTTTAGGATCGTCACTTACCTCACTCTTAGGGTGCTCGTCCCTACAGCAAGGTCACAGTATTAGTCTGAGAGTTAAGGGGTTAGGGATGTCACTTACCTGACCCTAGGGGCGCTCTTCCACACAGCAGGGTGACAGTACTGTCTGAGAGGGGAAGGGTTAGGGAGATGTAACTTACCTGATCCTAGAGATTCTCGTCCATACAGCAAGGTGACAATACTAGCCTAACAGGAGAGGGACAAGGATATCACTTACCTGATCTTAGAGATGCTCGTCAACGCAGCCCCCCTCTACAACAAGGTGACAGTACTAGTCTGAGAGTGAAGGGGTTAGGGATGTCACTTACCTGACCCTAGTGCTGCTCGTCCATACAGCAAGGTGACAATACTAGCCTAACAGGAGAGGGACAAGGATATCATTTACCTGATCTTGGAGATGCTCGTCAACGCAGCCCCCCGAGTCCAGATTCCTTGTCAGCTCCTCAACAGCCTTACCCGCTACATCTTCTGCTGGAACTCCTACTTTCACAAATTTCTAGTGAGATGCATTCAAGTTTTGTACAGAGCGCGTTTACCAAACAAATGCTTGGAGTTTCCAAGGAGGCATCTGATTGGTTTGTTTGGCTGAAACTTTGGTCAGTAAATGAGCTGTTTCCCTAACATCCGGGCCAGCTGCCCACAACCATCGCTCACAATTTCATGGTCAAGTAGAACAGAAAACGCAGTACACTGTGAAATTGCATCTTCGTTTCTGTAGCAATTTATCACCGACGTTTATACAATTATAGAAGATTTTTTAAGGAAGCTGAACACATCTTTTAAAAATTAAAAAAAAAATATGCGAAGAATTTGGTTGGTGAGAGTGGATCTGTCCAGCAATAAAGAGTAGATGCATTTTCTCTATCAACATAGCATTTACATTTTTTTAATTGGAAATGAAATACAGCCTTCTCTTACACTTTATAAGACAATATGACAAAACATAATCTCCCCCCCCCCCCCCTCCTTCTCTTTACTGAATCCAAAAACGTTCACTTACGCTTCGGCAGAAGAGACTCCTGGTTCGAAAATGGCCTTAAATGGAAATATCACTTTTTGCAACAAAACAGAGAAAAGGAATGCCGGTACCTTTCTTTCCAAGTGATGAGCCCGCCATCCTGCACCCTGTAGATGACTCCGCCATGACCCTTAAAAAAAGATAAAGGCCGGCCTATCATACGTGCGCATTCTCGAACTACATCTAACCTTTCTTAAGACTAAGGATCAGAATAAGACTTATTATTAAATACGGTCCAATGGTTGTTCAACATCAAGCAATTTAGTTGGTTCGGTGGTCACCAGTTATCAGCTCATATTCTAGTGATTGACTATATATGGAAAACGCATGGGTGTGAGGCTGTCATTTGACATTTGATTCAACGGAAACGGCAGTTATTTTTGAGTCGGCGGCTTCTTCAAACACAGTTTATTTTCAAATAAATGTTTGCCGATGAAAAAATAATTTGTTGTTGTACTTAATAAAAATGTAGTTAATAAAACAATTATTCTACTCGACCTTCTGAATATTAGCTGATTATGACAGATTCGCGCTCCGCGCTCATCTGATGTTTATCAGCTAATATTCAGTGCGGTCTCGTAGAATAATTGTTAAATAATCTCAACATTAAACCTTTAAGTTTTCAGAAACTTACTTAGCTTTTCCAGTAATCAACAGCACAGGTCTATCACATGGTAAACACGTCAAATCTTGTTAATTAATCCGGCTAAACAATGGTTCGACCTACAACTATGTGATACTTTTCTTTCCTTTTTTTTGGCTAATCATCAAATCGAAACTGTACAGACTCCTATAACGTTTCTGAAATAAAATGCAAATCAGTAACTGTTTATCAGTAGGATACCTAACAACCCCCTTTAAACCTCTTCGTTAATCGTTTACAGTGTCTTTCATACTTTCTGGCAAAATATCAAAGCATAACCAACTATTGCAGGAGGAGTTTTCTACCGTAACTGTTTGCAAAGAACAATTGATGGGTCAAGTTAACAGACACTTCACGAACGCAACAACTACCGAAGAATTCTTCTTCATGAAATGTGAAAAGAAAAAGCTGAAGAGAAGTTTTTTTGATAGGAAGCGTAACAAAAGGTAATGGTATTAATTTCTATGAAATTATTTCCATGTGAATCCAGCGCTTTCCTCGGCTTTCTGTAGTGCAGAAACCCTCCTGCACGGAACACTAATTCGTAAGCAGAAGTTCGACTAGAATATGAATAAAGCGAGTCCCTCTCTACTTTCGAGTTCTGATGAAGGTCAACACTGACATACCAGATCATACTTGCTCGTTAACTACTTCATCTTTTCTTTTTCTTGACCTGTTGCATCTAGGCTCAACAAATTATTTCATTCGAAACAGACGGTGTATCTGATTGAAGACACTTTATTTCTAATTCTATATTTTATATGCCATATCCATAAATAGAGAACATGCGTAAAATAGTGGGACCGTCTGAACGAAAGTGAGGCTCATGAGGCATTGTGAACCCTTGTATAAAAAAGAAAGCGATGACCGCTATTGCGTTTTTTTTGCACTATAGATGACTAGCACATAAGCCTCACTTGCATGCACTCGGTCACATTGTTCTACCAGTGTCCGCCGTTTACGAATAAGGCGAAGAACCTACTCACAAGATACCCGATCCAGTCCCTACTGCGCCTCTCGCTTCCTCTTGAACAGCCTCAACATTCACAGGTACATCCGGGTATCGACGCTTTATTTGCCTGCTCGCTTCTTGAGCCATTCTTTGGGCAACCTGTGTAGAGACGTGACTTGTACATTCGTGTTTGCCTCACCCGGAGTCCTTCCACCTTGGTCAGATGACGCTAGATCACATGAGCCAAAAGGCGGTCGAGCCCAAAATCATGCCAAATCTTCAGGGCTAATTTTTTTTGGTCGTCGTTAAATATCCCGTAAGTTGGGTTTGGACTATTTACTTTTGTTTATTTTTGATTAAAAAAAAAATGGATATGGGTACAATAAGAGCTGAATGATCGACAGCGAATCGAGCGAACAGTCTAGTGACACAAAGGACTGAAGCGTAAGCGTCCCCTGTTAGATACTCAATAATGCTGGTTTTTTTTACTTCACTTTAGCTTCTCTTTTGACTTGAAATGTTAAATAAAAGTAATAAGAGTTACCTCTCTGTGGCCCATCTGATCTAGCGCTACAGTATACCCTTTGGTCAAAGGCAAAATTCAAGAACCCTTCCAGGAGTTTCGAGGTCTACGGAGCTTTTCCATGGTCTCGGAGATGTCCTTTTCACAAAGGCTGAATGTCAACTAAAGTTGTGAATGGTGTAGCTTTTAGTCCAATCGTGAGCAGCCTCGTTCGCGATAAGCATTCCTTTGCAAGAACGCATTTCAAACTGTACGAGCTTCCAAAATTTGTAAGTACAACTTTTCGGTATACAGAAACTTTTCTTCGAGACAATTGAGTAACTTCTTTAGAGAGAATAACAAACTTTATACGGGAAAAAATACCTTATACGGGTAAACTAACCTTATATGGAAGAACCCCAGCAACAAATGCTCTGCCAGTGATTCGTACGAGGCGGCCAAAATGCAGCAGTTCTATCGGGTGGAGTTCTTTGATGGGTGTGACACCCACACGCACCTCCCCGCCACCTTTTGGGTAGTAACCTCTTTGAAACATGGAAAATATATAAACAATATTAGTTAATAAAAAGGAGAGACAAATTACTCCATAACCTTACACTGTGATTTCACCGCTAATATGACATTTCACATGTGGAATTATGGAATATTCCATATCTGGATGTAAGACTCAGTGAGGTGCATAGTAAAATTTTCAATTACACAAAAACTGCAACCATTTCGAAAAGATAAGAGCGTAACTTGTTCCTCGTTGTTTTAAAGTGTAATCAAATGATGGCCTAGATTTAAAGGATTAGTTCACTTGTGTTTTGTCGAACTTTTTTGTAATCTCCCGTGCATTGCATCTAAGGAAATTAGTAGCCAAACTACGCATGAATTAGTCCATAACATCCGTAGTCATCATTCAATTACACATTCTCTTAAAAGGTTTCAGTCCCTCAGGCTCCAATAGAGTGGTGAGGCCGCCACGATGTCTCTCTTTCACCGGGTCTTGTCCTACGCCAAAGATTGCACCTGACCCATGTTAATCCGAGTTTCGTCAGTTCCATCTCGACAGTCTTTCTCCACGTAATTTTTTAGGTCTACTACGCTTCCTCTTTCCCGGCAGAGTCCATCTCAAGGCAACCTTGGGTATCTGGTCCTACAGCATTCAAAAAACATGCCCTAACCATCTGCGGCAGCGCTTCTTAATCTCAAGTTCGAAGCTCGGATATTTTGTCTTCTGGTTAAGGTTATCACTGGGTACTTTGTTGGCAAATAGATGCAAATCTTCACTAAGCAGCTGTTATGAAAGGCATAAAGAACTGTGAATCGCACAATGTGATCCAATGGTTCGCCTTGGATTATAATTTGCATTGTCGCATAGTTGATGTGCAAAATTTTGGAACTCCAATTGCTTGTATTCAGATAGATCTGTGTTTTTGTTTTTGTTTTTGTATTCGTACCGAAATCATCTGATATCTCCTATAGGTGGGGAGGCGTAAAAGAAAGCAAAGCAATGTTTTCAGAGAAACCACGGTCTTTTAGGTGGGAAAAGAGAGTCCTAAATATCCAGTTGAGAACGCATGGAGGTTGCTTGTCGTATAACCCGGTCGATGATAAAAAAAAGAAGAAAAAAGTAAAGTGGTGCATTTATATAGCGCTTTTTTCATATGAAGATGCTCAAAGGCGCTTTACAATGATCAGGTTTATCCCCAGCGGACCAGAAGAAAAATTACAAAGCGGTCCATGTAGGCTGGTACACATTTTACCGACCCCGGAAGGATGGAAAGCTGAGTGAACTTTAGCGGGAATAGAGGTCACCCAAATATTCAATCCTCGACCAGGCCGGGGATCGAACCGGGGACCTTAGGATTGGGAGGCAGAGATCTTCACTACTGCGCCAACCCTTAAGATAATCAGGAAAAGGAGCTTTAAGTGAGAGTATATGCAACCCTAGCGCACACCAGGTTCTTACTGAAAATGTTTCTGAATACAACTATTTCAAGAAAGGTTGACCGAAAAGAAATATAAATCATCAAAGATATGACAGCAAGGGATGTTGGGTAATAACGTAAAAATATGCGAGTAACTTGTCAACGGATCTCATTCACACGGTAAGCAAAAAAGAGGCTGTTACCCAGCATTCTACGGTGTCACATCTTTTATGATTTATTTTTCTTTTTGGTCATTCTTTCTTGAAATAGGCGTATAGTATTTCCAAAGATGACACTGCAATTGAAGTTGTCGCAGAATACTCTTGATAAGGTTGATATTTTTTTTGGCATGCCGTATGTTCGTAGGAACTTCCACAGACTTTCACGATGTACGCAGTAGAACGCCTTCCGAAAATCAATACAGTTAATGAAAAATGGTGTGTTCCACAATATTGCGTAGGGCAAAAATTTGATCAATGCATCCTCGTCCTTTTCTAAAACCCGCCTGTTTTTCTCTCAATGCCGTATAGTTCTTTTAAAACAGACAGAAAATTTTGTTTGCCGTTTGTAAAATATACTACTTTTAACTAATTTCCCATATCTAACATTGTAGAGCGGGTTTCAAAATAAATTATTATTATTATTATTATTATTATTATAATTAATATTATCATCATCATTATTATTACTTCTCTTATTATTATTATTATTATTATTATTATTGTTATTATTATTATTATTACTATTATTATTATTATTGCTATTATTATTATTATTATTATTACTATTTTAAGATCCTTTGTGTTTTGTACACGTTTTAGGCGAACTAACAATGGAGATAGCAAACAAGCAAATACACCAACGACACTGGCTGTCTTCAATATCCAGGTCGCCCAATCATGACAACAACTGCAAATATGGGGAGTCTCACCTCTTAACAATATCACAGTTAAACTTAACACCAAACTTCTCTACAATTGGCTGGAATACCTGTGTATTTTTAAACAAAAGGCGAAAAAGGTAGTCACGATTCAAGTTAACCAATTTGTACATGTCCTGTTTTTAAAAATCTCAATACCAAAAACTTGAACGTTTAGCTGGACAAACAGAAAAATGACGTTAGAACTGAGACGAGCGCCTGAACTCGGGCTAGCAACTGATTGTCTAAATAAATGGTGTAAAAGGCTGTACCAGTAATACAGAGGCCATGGTTTGAAGTGAAATAAATTGATTGGTATAGAGTGTTCGTTTGAAAAAAATATGGTTGCTGCAATGAAATAATGTGGTGACAAAAATTAGCCTATCACAAGGTTTGGCTTAGTAAATAGATTCCGTCACTAAAGTTTCAAAGGAAAAGTGAGTTATCAAAATAAGTCGAGCGTGACAGGGGAAAGAACTTAGGTCCTAATCGAGACCTAGCCACTATGTTTAAAAAAAGGTAAGGTGGTTTTAACAAAAAAACTGGAAAATGTGAAAAAAGTTGAAAGTAAAAGCGTACTGATTGAGTAAACTACAAGTAAAAGAAATAACATTATATTCACTTGAACAGATGTCTTTTCAAGCTCTTGCAGCTGCGTAACTCAGTAATATTAAATTGCTTGTATTTATTTCTTTAAACGGTGAAAGCTATATCGTTCTTTGAACTAAACAGTGAATACACAAAATGTTCCCTCTTTTTCAGATTTCCATTCTTCCCTTCTTTCTCCCTAACTTTTCATAACTCACGTGTTCTAGCTAACTTCATTTCGGGCACTCTCTCTCTCTCTCCTCTGCAGTGGCTTGGTGAGAGCGTAGGTGAGTAAAAGTACCCTCCCAGAGATCCCCGCGCGCTCCTCTCTCTCTTTCCCCCAGTGCTCCAATATATTAAATGCTCTCGCATCTCCCCCCCGAAGAATCCCAGGGCGACGGAGGCGCCCGAACACGTGTACCTCAGTCATGTAGTCAATCTGTGGAGCCATTTCCGCGTTCGTTCCTCCTTTTAGGACGAGCTGCGAGGGTGAAGGTGCGTACAGCAGGCAAGGCAGAGACACCTGCACTAACAGGCAGATGCTCCTGAAAGCCAAGAGAACAGCATCCATTGGTTGTATAGCTTACGGTGGTGTTTATGCACCAGTCAATGTAAGCTCCCAACCCCCTCCCCCACCCCGGGGAAGTATGGGGCATAGGTGGGGATTGATTACGCCTCGTGTCGTCCTGTTTAAAAAATTGTATTAAATTTCATTTCAGTACGACACACAAAGGATTCTTTCCACGTTTACATGGAAGTTTTCATTCTGGAATGAAAGCGCGGTAAAAACATCGGCGGGTCGAAAGTACGAGTCAGTTGTTTAGCGTAACCAATACAGTAGCCTAATTCCTTACCAGAATGAGCTCATAACTCCTCTACGTGATAACTGTGGACCATTCGACCAGATTCCCTTCCGGTGTTAGTTGAAATTTCGATTCAATGCAACTATCGGCAGAACTCGTTTTGGAACGACTCGTTCAGTAACGAAATTTCAGTTGGTATCGTGCAAACAAATATAGCCAGCTGATATGAGTCTGGAATTAGCCAATCAGGGGCGAGGACGCCTGCCAAACCGTATTTCATGCCATTCCAGGTCCTATCCGCGAGGCAAGGCGCGCGGAATTGATATCAATAAATTTTATGCATTTAGTGATTTACTCTTCAGTGTTTAAGGGACTTTTAAAACCTTTTTATTTTCAGAACTTCTCTAAATTTGACTCTCAGTCCAAAGTACTTTGAGAGCAGGTTTAATGGTACACAGTTTTGCTGATCAATGACGTCACAGGGTTAGATTAGCTGGAGAGCCTAATAACACTTAGTTTTCGCGACACTTTAGTTTTGCAATATTTGGATGGCAATAACCCGCGAAACCTTATTTTTGTGATACTGTCAGTTTGAAAAAAGGCGAGTTTACTTATTTTCGCGATTTCTTTCATAAATAAAAGCGAAAACAGCCTACATGTAGATAGGCTGTAAGACAAAACTGTAACAAGGACAACCTTCGTCTACGTCCATTCATGATATTAAAATATTGTTGAAGTTGAAACTCGGTACATACGTCTTTATAAAGGAACGATCTAAAACATTGTTTTACTAAAAAAACTGTAACTTTATGGGAAAGCAAAAGGACCGCACAGATTCCCAGTATGCGAAGAGTATAAGTGAAGAACATATTTTAGTCTTTAAGCAAAAGACCTTACGTGTGGCATTTAATTATCGCGCATCTAAATTTTTGCTCACTTTAGTTCTGTAACATAAAAATAATTGCGACATTTTTTTGTGAATCGTGAAATTCACGAATATGAAGTGACCCGAAAAAATTGGTGTATGGAACCACGACTTAAACTGGAGCCAATATCATGTCATTATACTTCATGAAGTTGAGGTGCAGCACCTGATCTTACCATGCACATGTATCTAAACCACTTTGTCAGTACACTGTTTGGGCCTCAATCTCCGCACGAGGAGAAACGAGTGATGGATGGATGTATGGGTGGGTGGGTGAGTGGATGGATGGATGGACGCACGGATGGATGGATGGATAAATGGATGGATGGGTGCATAGATGGACTTATAAAGTAAGTGCTGATTTGCCACACCTTACAGTTGGTTAACCTTCAATTCCGTAATTACCTGCGACCAGCTCTCATCTGGCCTTGTAGCTCCATTGGAAGAACAATGGTGATTTGTTCCAGAGATCGTGGGTTTGAATCTCACCAGGGTTAGAGATTTTTTCTCTTTCTCCGTGTGGGCCTATTTCTTTTGTAGGGCTGATGCTCAAACGTCATTTGGGAAACTTACATTTGCATATACAGCACTCCAACTTACCACATTGATTTTAAACCATTCTTACCCTGCAGTTTTGGTATCGGCTCTAAAGGTCCCTGACAGCACCTTGGATGGGTGAAAATCTACCGTTGTTGAGCCGATAGTCGCACCATTCAGTGTCCCAGCACATAAATCACGGACTAACTGCAATCCTTTCAAATTGATATTTTAAGTTAGTCAACAACATTTTCAAAAAAACTGTCTTTATATACGAGTATTGTACATTTATTAAGGCATTCAGCCCCTGAAAAAAATCAGTTTGATAGAATTTTTTCAAATTTTGTCATTACATTGCCAATAATGAAAGAATCCGAAAAAAGGGAGGTGCCAGACTTCGTTTGAGATATAGCTAGTCCAATGCCACATAGCAGGTGTTTGGTCCTTGTTTTAAAATATTTGATATTTAGCAACTATCCCCCAAAGTGGAGGTGAATAGTGAAATATACTCTACCGAGCTGCAAAGCAGCAAGGTGAATATTTTTCACTAGGCACCCACACTGAGGGGGGTAGTTGTTTTAGTATTTAAAATTAACCAAACAGGTGGATTTTGTGTTTGCAGGAGTAGCTTCCACATTCATTTGACCAATTTCCTTTTCTGCGACAGTGACAAAAGAAGCCGCCATTTTGAAAATTTCATCTGGAGGTGAATATCCTAGGACAATTATACCTACTCTGATGAGCTGATCAGAGCTTGCGAAAAGTGCTACCCACCTGTTTGGTTAATACTAAATCTGCTTACTTCAAACAAGTAAGCCATGTTTTTATTAAAAATAGGTAACAGTAATTAAGTAGTATGTTAAGTAGCTTTGAGTTTGTCCTAAGTTTTCATAGCAATCTATTTTCCATTCAATCTTGGAGTTTTGAGCACTAAAGGATGTTCACAGAAATGTTATCATGGTTACAAACACAAAACATGATGAACTTGTGTTACTCAGTAAAACATTTTCAACAATATTTCAAGTTTCAATTGATAGATTTTTTATTTAAGCTTTTAAAAATATATGAGATAACTAAACAGTCAATTAAATGAGTGGAAAAAACTTCATGTAGGGGGTCACTGGATTTGTTTGGAAGACATTGTGCAAAATATTGCTAAAATGGGCTTCCTTTGCTCTCTTTCCAAGGGGAGCCTGGGGCGAGTTTTACAAAAGTTGGCTTAAATCGAACAATTTTCAATCTTTCCAATTAATTTTTACAAAATTTTCACCAAGGAAAAGTAAAAACCTCTCAAAAACTACAATTTTACCTTCATGCACAGAAAAGCTGTGCACTGTAAAACAGGGGAATAACCTTAAATCAAACTTTTTGTAAACATCTAAAGCAAGACACAATTGGTGTTATTTGAAGAACATACTATCTCTTTTTCTGATCTAATTGAATTTGAACTTAGAACTAGATGTGACTAATATTTTTCAATATACATAATATTATAATTACAAAAATGTGTAGGCTTAGGGCAGAACCATTGGTGGATAAATCAGTCGCCTGATGAGTGTAGCTTGAGCTACACGAAACAACGTTGTAGCGACCAAATAATTGCCTAGTTCGTCGTTTTTATTCTTCTAATATTATAATCATATCTACAGTAGCAAGGGTCTGAATGCACCTGTCATGTGCTGAGCTGCCAGGCCAGGCTTTGGACGACCAGCTCGGATGTTGTAAATGTGTACTGTGGAGTTTAACAAGCAGCTGAATGTGATGGTGTTCCTTAGTATCTGACCACCCTGAAAAATGGAACAAAATAAACATTAAAAACTTGCTAATAGTTTGGTTTATAAGTTAAAATATACACAAACATTTTCGACCTAGTGTCATCTTAAGGTGTATTTTTATATTCTAGTTTCATAAATTTGTAAACATTATTTAAGAGGAAACTAATTAAAAGTGTCTTTGGAGTGAGGGTTTAGTAATGCTCAATTGTTATATAACAAACTTTTCTTCTGGTATATACTGCATTCTTATGTGTGAATATGTACAAGTGACTATGTGTATGTGCATGTGTATACAGCTATTTGAAAAAAAGTTGTCATAGTAAATAGTCGATACTGGAACCAAAAGGAACTGTGAGATTCAAGCCGTACAAATAATTTATTACCGTCATAGCAGTAAAATTGTAAAATATGGAGTGCTGGTTCATCATAAAGCCACAGCCATGCAGCAAAAACCTTTACGGATACATTACCATTCATTATGACTGTACCCAAAGTTTCTTTCAGTTCCAGTATGGGATATTGACTTTGACAACCTTTTTTGAAATAGCTGCATGTATGCCCAGCTAAAATTAGGAAGAAAAGATATATTAATATATAGACCTGTTCGGGCAGCGCTCCAGCAGGTATACCGCAGGACCGTTAGGATTATCCATTTTGCGAGCAGAATTCGCTTGTCGATAGGCCTATTAGCTACTTCAAATTCAGCGACTGAGCGAGTTTTATGTTGCTTGAAACGCCGGTGCCGTCTCATTTATTCAATTTCAGAAGTGAAAATCACGCTTACATGAACAACTAATGTTACCCGACAAATCCATGAGCACGTTTTTAATAACATAAGATTTCTCAGAGCAAAATGAATTATGAAAATGTGAGAAGAATTTCAAGGCAATGAAGCATCGCGAGTTCAAGCAGTTGAATGTAAGATGTTTAAGGTAAAAACTTGCACTGACTTTTCTTGCTTATCTACAGTCAGAAAACTTTTACGCACCCCTTCCATGACGCTCCCATCGACTTCTGTGCTATTTCCTGACGCAGCAGCCATAATTTAAAACTAAGAATAAGAAAGACTGATGGAAAACTCTTACATATCATACAACAACCACCGCCAGGCGTTCTTTTCATCTCTCTTTTCTCACCGCGCGAGAACTGGGCCTAGGAAGTGCACTGTAGGCCGATAACTTTGCTGGCGCATGTTTTGAGCCACAACAATCGCCGGCAAAAGTGTTTTTTAAAAACACTCGACGCTTTGCCTTTGAACTTTCAGATCCACTTAAATGCAACTTACTATAAGGAAAACTTTCAGAAATTGCATGCTAAAAACTATGCAAAGCGAAGTACAACAAAACCACTCAATGAAACAGCCAAGTTTGCCTAATTTTCAAACCGGCGTCGCTCACGCACTGCACTGAAAATCGCCCAACTACAAGTCTTTTTTTTTTTAAGAACCAGTAACTTTCGGCTCAGCCTGGGCTGTTCTTAATTTTTTTTTGGTGATTTCAGTCTTCAATTGTTCTTAAACTTTTGTTATTTCCTGATATTTTGAAACAAAGAATTAAATTAGTTTCCCGGAACAATATCTGTAGAATGGCACTACTGAAAAGTGTGCATGTTCGAAACTGTCAGTGCAGCGTCCGCGGACGTGACGAGCTTGCTTATCACTCTTCCAGTACCCGGTGACCAAGTTGAATTCAGTTTAGCGTTGTTTTCATGTACATCTCAACTTGTGTTCCGCAGGCAACTCCAGTTTGTTTTTCTGGCAACAAAACCGGAGCAGCCGAAGGCCCCGAGCAAGTCCACATTCGTAACTAGTCGCTTTTATGGGCACGCAAAGGATTGTGGGGAGGACGAAGTCTGCACCCATAGGTGGCGGAAGAGAGAAGACGTAGAGGATTTTGGGAAGGAAATGAAGGGCGCGCAAAGGGTTTTGGGCAAGACGAACTCAAGAAATTTGGTTTCCTTCACTTCGTCCTCCCCACAGTCCTTTGCATGCCTATAAAAGCGACTGGGCAGACTGAGTTCGTCCTGCCCAAAACCCTTTGCGCGCCCCTCATTTCCTTCCTAAAATCCTCCACGTCTTCTCTCTTCGGCTACCTATAGGCGACTGGGTACGAGTCTGGAGCGACTCGGCGAGCGAAGCGAGGCGCGAATGGGGGACTCTTACCATTCTCATGTAGACTTTAATCTCACCCTCCTTTACCCTCACAAGCCTAAGTTGTCCTTAATTACCATCACTTAGCATGCCCAACCAAGTTTCCAGACAGAATTACTGCTAATAGAGTTGCTTTCGGAGGAGGCTTTGTTGTACAGGGGAGGAACTGGAACAAGATTGCTGCTAGTTTGACAGGTTGACGAGAGCAAAAACTCGGAGAACAACCCATCGGAGTCAGAGAACGTTTGGTTAACCATCGCTAGCGCGCTCTTTTAACAGAAATGAGACGCCCCAATCAAGCAAACACAAATAAAATAGTTTTTAGTTTTTTGTGGGCCTTTTATGGTGGATAAATGCTTTTATTATTTCAGTATGACGGTGTTCGAGATCATTAACTTCTTGTTTCAAATAACCAAGCATATTATCGGGGGGTGGAAGAGAAATCTTGAATCATGAATCACGGCTAAAAAAAGTGAAGGAATCATGAATCACATCATCTCGCAGGCTGTGAATCATTGACAAATAAATGAATCTTGAGGTTTTTTCTTATGAATCATGAAGAAATTCTATAAATAAATCATGAATCATTGGTCGAAAAATATCTGGGAATAACGAATTATCATACTGAAACGATTCCGCTTCCACCCCCCTAATAGTTTATAATACTCTTGTGAAACAATGCATTTTTGACAATTTACATGAGGTTGGTATGGTAGAGAAGACAGTTGATGAACAACAGACAAAAGAAAAACATAAAAACCTTGTTTGTTCCTGGTTTAATAAAGTAAAACTTTTACATTTAATTTAACAATTTAATCATTGACAAAGAAATGCTGTAAGTTGGAACCTCTTAATCACATCAAATAACTTAAAGTTTGTCGTAGCTTTAGATTTAAATTTTTGTTTTCTTAAACAGACAGTGTTTTTTATTAATCATTTAACTTAATTCTCGCATATTTTAACATAATTATGCGAGCTTTTATGTTTTACTAATTTGTGTCTTGTTGGTTGAGTTTTGGGCTTAAGTTAAACCACGTGACTAGATCCCATCTGTATATGGTCTTCGTGCTCAGCGTCATTGCTGCAATATTTCTGTGCCATGTTACAGAAAGAACCAGCTTTCGTTTTGTAAAGTCGCTGAAAGATGAAAAGATTTCAAACCTGTTATTCCAAATGTAACATCTCATAAAATGTGTTGGTATCAGTTGTCCATTTAGCTCAGCTAAATCTCATCTAATGCGCTTGCTTCACGCAAAAGCAAAATCGTTTGTAACACCTTTTGCAGGCTTTAATTGGTTACAACTACCTCTTTACAAACAAAAAAAAGATCTCATTATCGTCATCACACAAAAATGTTTTCGGCTGCCTTTTTGCGGTTGTTTTAAATGGCTTGAAACGTTAAAATTCGTGCCGAGTATGTTATCAGTTGATTAACATAGTTAATGCTTTGTAATACTTTATTTAATAAATATCGTATAATAAAGAATTATCACAAGTAGGACTGGATTTTTTCGGTGGCAGAGTAGAAATAGGAAAAATAAAAACTCCTAGTTTTTAGTCAAAAATTCAAGCGTTTGCCGGTTAACAGCTTACTGATAAGTGGCACAATAAATGATATTAATGATGCTATAACTAATGCCAATGCTAGAGCTAATGCTAATAACAGTAACAATATTTTTTGTAGAATAAAACTTTATAAAGGGTTTGGATGTGCTTGTAAATTAAACTGAGTGAAGCTCATATAAAGGGGGGTAAAAAAGCCGAGTAAAAACATATATCGAAACTAAGAGAAACTGAAATGTATCTGCGAAATGAATTAAAGCTGAAATGCCATAACATTTAAATTTGTTTCATTTACAACACGTCTGTTGTGAAACAGATTAAATGGATAATGTAGATTTTTTCAAAATCTGCGTGCCTGAAAAACTGCTGAATTTTAGTTATTTTTTTGCTCCGTTAATCCAAAACATTGTCGTTGAACAGCTGTGTTAGAAAAAAACACGATTATGATTATGACAATGGTAAAAAGTGATTATGATTTTAATTATGATTATGATTGTGGTTATGATTATGAGAGTGATTAAAAGGTGGTAAAGGTAAAGCGACCTTATTTAACGAGGGTAGCTCGTGACAGTAAGTAACTCATAAAATTGTGGTCCTCGGTGCTACGTTTTACGGGTATTTCAAGCTGAAGCTACGCAGATCAGAAAAAAGTCGAAGCAGACTTTGGAGTCACTGAGGATCGTTCAAACCGGGAACCTCCAAATTGCAAACGAGCTACGCTTGCTCCTTTTATCTTCTATTATCTGCTATTGTGGTTATAATTGTTTTTATGATTGGCATTGGAATTGTGAGTGTGAAAGTGAGTACAGGATTAGATGTGAGTAGAACTTTGGAAATGAGTTTTAGCACGAGTTGAGAATCAGTCTGAATATCAGTAGAAGTTAAATTTGAGTAGTATGAGTATCCGTATATATAAGTATTGGTGAGAGTTTGAGTATGAGTATGAAATAGGTAATCAGGAGTGTTTGTGTGAACTGAGAATAATCAAGAAGATTTTAGGTTTGAATATAACTTGTAGATGTTACCTTTGATGGGCTGCGTCTGGTCAAATACATATTGATGCTTGCTCTTCTTGCAACTGGTGCCTTGGTTGGTGTGTTCGACTTATCTAAAAAACCCAATGAAATTGAATTGTTCATCGGCGTTTGTGATAACAAAACGCAAACCACCAGGATTATAATCTTCGCATTACTCCTTTTGACCATTCTGACCAGTCTCTTTAAGGCTTGATCTCTTAGCTACTAAAACGTTTGGAAGACATGATTTTATACTTTCTAAACAGTATTGAATAACTTAGGCGTCAAATCTATCTCGCAATGTCTGCTTGCATTGTTAACTTCAAATAAACTCCTACGCAAGGATGCGAGGCAGTCCTTTGTTCAACAACACTGGAAACCAACCTTTTCTGGAAATAAGTGCCTTTGATTATAACGGAGGCAGTAAAAAGCTGAACGGATGCTTAAAAGCATTGAGAAGGCTCAAACAACTAGTAGTGAGCCCTAAAGGCAAGGGCCGTTTAATAGGTATAAAGGGCGACTTAAGTTCATGTCCTTTTTTATAAGAACGTATAATTTGTTTGACTAGAGGGAGTAGAGCTGTATTTTCTTAATTATTGTAAGGATTTCTACCTAAAGTGTTCTTAAAACGTTTATAAACATAACTAATGATATTTGGTGTTAATTTGTCATTTTGCGTAAATTTGCGAAAAGCAACCGGAAGCATAACTTTGAAGTAATAATAAGTTGTTGTCCTGGCCGGCTAAAAACAAAATAATAGAAGTGAAAAGATTTAAAACACATTCATACATGTACAAAACTAAAAGCGATGTTCCACCGATGAACAAAAGCCGTAAAACAATTTGTTTCCATGATTTTGTGTTTTTTTAGTTCAAAGATTGCGTATACTCAAACTATTGTTCTTTTTTAAAAAACAAATTTGATAAGTTGTTCTTTAGTTGTTTTCGTTTTTGTGAAATTTAACATAAACTATCGTATTTTTTACCTAAAAGCTTGTCGTATTAGTTTGTTTCACAGGGGCACACCTAATCTGGAGCCAGGCTTTGATGTGTGTACCGTGTCTTAACAACGTTAAAACATTAAGAATAAGTAAATAAACAAAAGAATTAGTACTGAGTCTCCCTCACGAAATGAGTCTCCCTCAGAAAACTACAGACAATTTTTAAAAATCTGTCAGAGTTAATGTTAGTTAACGAAAAGTCTAACTGGCAAGCATAAATATTTCGTGATAGACATTCTGTGTTTTTATAAATGTTGCAAAACAAAGAAATTACGTTTTAAGTTTTAGACTAAGTTCTACTAAATTTAATAACTGCCAAATTTTTGCACAAGTTTTAGAAACTTCAAGTCAAAAAGCATAATTCAGTAGAAAGCAAAACGAAGAAGAATTTTTGCCATTACTTAATTACCTCATTACAGTATCATCGGCTATTTAAGAGTTTGAACTAAATCAGATGACTACGATTTTTGCAATAATATACATTTACTAGGACGCTTCTGTTCGAAAGACCTATCTATTTCTTTTTACTGTTTCTTTTCCTTTCCCAATATCTTATGTCGACTCTTCAATTCTTAACTAGCTCCCAACCTGTTGGTCTAATCAGATAAAATCTGTTAAATGAGATTTTCAATAGGAGCAATGCTTTCATTATCGCCGTTGCTTGAATACAGAATATGTTTTTCTCTAGCTTTTCTTATCTCGGATATTTGGCTACTGTGGAGGTTGCTTTTCATTTAAACTTTAAATTAGGTTTTGGACATTTTTTTAAAAATATAAAGCATATCCGTATTTATCCGGAAAACAACTCTATAAAATAAAATAAATAGAAAAACCTTGATGATTGTTTACCTAACAACAAAAAGGATTTTCGTTTACCACAATATTTATTCCATGGAGATACTTTACTATGTTGCGGTGATTTCAAGTTTTACGGTTAAACCACACTATCAACTCTAAGGAGAAATTTTGTTTAGTTGTGGTTTAGACAAAAACCGATCATGTATTTTTATTTCTTAATTGTTTTCTACTCGGAAAAAGGTAAAGTAAAGTTATGGTTAACTTTTCTGCATTGTTTTGTAGTTTTTCAAGTTCTCGATTTAGGAAATAGAAATGCGTCCCGTGGTCTTATTATGATGTGGAAAGCATACAGAGACATGAAAGGACAGGAAAAATGCGTAGGAGAGGCCCAGTACCAAAATGTATTCAATTCCCACCTACTTTAATTCAAAAGTGTTTTTTTATCTTCTATTGCAAGCGCTTTCAGATAACGGAAGAAAGCAAGAGTACTTTTCGACGGGACGTTCCGGCCAAGAATGTCTAATTTCTACAGCTTATTACCGTATAGTATACACCTGCCATTACCATTTCCTTATTCCCAAATACATTTTAAACTTTCTACTTGTAATTTAGATATTCTTCATTTATTTTCATCAAGTTTCTTATCTTGATTTTCCTTGTGAGTGTTAACTGTGCCTGTTTGTGCTTATATACGAAATGCTATCAATGTTTGTCTTTCACATTGCACGAAAAGTTGGATTTACTCATGTTTGACAATGTGGCAAATTTATAGCAAACTCACATTTGCACCTATAGCAAAGTTGGTAAACGCCACATTTGCTCATGCGGTGAAATATTTGCAAAGCATTGCGCAAGCAACTGCACAGATTCAACAATTATTTAGACAGGTCTTTGGTAACCAAACGATAAATATTTATGTGAAACCCAGATTATTTTGTGAAAAACTGCTTTGTAACATCATTGTTAGTAATGTAGAACGTGTTTGTCCTGACAATCCTTGTTTTCTTTGTAGGGATTTCCTTAGATAGAACTTACAACGGTACTTTTCTACCAGCTGCATGAATGGCGCTGTATTTAGCCACGAACTATTACACCGAGGAATTGTGGGCGTGTCTCCTTAGTTTGAAAAAAAAACAAAGGAACATTTTGCTCTTCATATTTAAGAGTAGATTTCATAGTCACTTGTAAATACCTTTGCAAAAGTTTTGGTATCTCTTCGAGCAGCTTCTCGAAGCTTATACTTGGGCAGCAGTAATTATTACGCGGGGCCAGAAGGCACCCGAGCCAAGGTTCCGCGTCTGTTTTTGGTTACTATTGGTGTTTTTTGTGTTTTTCGTGTTCTAAACTTTCTGCTCGGTTGCAAAGCCTAATTTCGATTCCCAGTAATTTGAGGCGTTCTATTAAACTTGCATTAAACTAACACTAAGGCGCCTCGCACCCACGCAAGCATAAAATAATGTATTTAATGTGCGATACAATTTAAAGTTAGAAACGGTGGCATAACCATCAACCACGATGCCTTAGAGTTGTATTTTGGCCCTGTAATATTCAACCAACTTCTGCTTCGCTGCACGGTTTTTGTGTATTCTCGATCGTTCGACTGGTATTGAAGAACAGAAAGAGACTGCCCGCGATATAATTTTGTCGGGAATTGAGATAAATGCTAGTATCTCCGATTACTTTTACGGCCTGGCTTCGTTGGGAGCTGATAGCCAAAAATTTTTTGTCCGTATACATGATTTTGTGTGATCTACTACCTAAAAGCGTCTGTCAACGATTCGCGTTAAAGTCTAAACAAGCCGAAGTACTGTATCCTTAGACATGAAATTGCAAATTTGATATAATGATTAACTGTGAAACTCTTTTTGAAAAACTAGCCGAGGGGCAAGGGTCAAGCGTGTTTTTTGTCACATCACATGAATTCGTTATGCGAGATTAACTCATGATCACGTGAGCGTCTCCGTACGGAACAGTGGTAAAGCAACTGATATAATTTTTTTTTCTTATTTTTCTTTTCATTTCAAAAATTAAACGTTTAGGGGACACGAGTTTGGTTTCATAGAAAACCTCTTATTCTTTGTAAAACGCCACTCATGAATTTGCAGAGCAAGTAAAATAAGGAAAACCGGTAATTCGTACATACTCATAGTATCTACTAAGTAATAATGAAAAATTTCTATTCTTGCAATTCTATTGTGGAACCTTACGTATTCAGAAGTTTCATTCACTCCCCTTCTTTCCACCAAGGAAATGACAAAAAAAATCGGAAAACACAGAAAAAGCTTTTTTAATTACCCATCTCTATTGATACACCCTTTGGTTACCCAAAGTGCTAATAACCCCTTTATCAAGACAGGAAAATCATATCTGCTAATTGGAGATACACAAAAGAGTGCTTGTGAACTGACTGCGAGCTGGACTTTTGAACTTTTGTCAATATTTTATGACATTAACAGAAGGTAAAAACCTCAGTTTTATGGTTTTAATGAGAACGTGAACAACAAAGGATGAACTATTTCAATCATCGTGAGGCTTTTAAACTAAAGTTTCTAGCTTTCAATGTTTTAAAACCTTTAACCAAAATAAAAAAATGTGTTATTTAAACAAAGAGAAAAACAAGAAGTTAAAAATCCATCAGCTTCGCGTCCTAATTGGATAACAATATTCAACCGGGGGGGGGGGAAGGGGGGAGCGCTCGCACTGATTTCAACTTTCGAAATTTTCCTTAATACTAAAGTTATACCAACCAAATTTGGCCCCTTTTACTGAAATTTATTGGCAAACAAGCCAGCTGATCTGAGTCTCTGGAATCAGCCAATCAGAGGCAAGGACGTCTGCGAAACTGTATGTCATGTTATTCCAGGCCGTATCCGCGAGACAAGGCGCGCGAAATAGATACAAACAAAAGTTATGCATCAGTCTCCAGTGTTTAAAAGACCTAATCTTCTTTCAAGAAGTTCCTTCAATTTCATCCATAGTTCAAAGTGCTACCTTTGGAGCAGGCTTGAGAAGGCTCAATGATACACAGTTTTGCTGATGACGTCATAGGGTCAGATTAGCTGGAGATTCTTGAAAAGTTTTACCTCAAGGGTATCATATGTTGCCATGGCAACACCGTTTTTGACGCCATGTTTTTTCAAATTTTGACTTTTTTAGTGTTTTTCTCCATTGCTAAATATTTGTCTCAAAGGCAATAAGTCGATATTCCCTGTAAAATGAATTACGTTACACGTGACCTGTGACGTCATGGATATT
>JAOBRG010059561.1:0-21497 GCA_027574985.1 Umimayanthus nakama | reverse complement strand
CCCCCCCCCACACACACACACACACACACACACACACAAATTGCAACTTGATTGCACCAAAACGAAGGAGCTAAAGAAGAAGCAAGGAAAATGATTGAGTTGGTCGGCAGTGGTAGATTTAGAAAGGCGTGGGACCTGCCTCACCCCTCCCCCCTCAAGCCCTTTTAACTTTGAGTGGAGGACAAAGTTTTTTTGGGGTCCTTTAGTTGGTACTTATTAATAAAACTACAGATAGAGACCTGTTTATTGGTCGCAAATTTTTGTTTAAACTTAGAAAAAACGCTAAAACTGTTTTGGACTGTGAACATTGTCAAACACGAAATAGTAACAGTTAAGGCCAGCGAACGCAACACGTCTGACTTGGAACTCCGGAAAGGGAACACAAAGGTCGGCGTTCGATCTCTTTGTTTGTAATAATAACTAAACAGCGATTTATATGTAATAAATTAATCAGCAAGTTAGATAATTTAAAAAGCTTTTCAGCGATATATAGGTTTATAGGATTGTATCGGAGTTATGCTCATTCAACCGAAAAACACCGCTCACTTAAGAAAGTTCAAAATCCCATTATATTCCAAAATTAACCACAGTTAGATTCAAGTAAAAAACTAGAAGAACAAGCAGTTAACCTCGATATTTTTCCAACATAAGTTCACATTTTGTCAGACGAATTACTTTTTTCCACACGGGAATTTTCGGTCTGTTTGAGATGAAGAACCCTCCCCCCTCCCCCCATAAAAGACGCGCTGAATGAGCGGACCCTGGGTCGAGGTTAAGGACCGACTGTGCCCAGTCTCTCCCGAACTTTGAAAGGCTGAACTTTCAAGATGGCGGACGAAGACATCGAAGTTGAAGATTACGAGTTTGTTGAGTTTGTAGCGGTCCACAGACCTCAGTTCGAGACGAGCAACATTCCAAGAACTTACTGGGAAGCGGTTCATAAGAAAATCAAGAATGAGGTGAGCTGATAACCAACTTGAGCGAATTCAAGACTCAAGTGAAGTTGCACGTGGGGCACGTGTGATCTCGGAATTTTAAAAACAAACGTTTTACATTTGAGATTATTTGATAGCACAGTTGAATGACTGCCTATTTACTCGAAATGGAGGATTGGAACAGCGGATTATCAGTCTACCGCTACCATTAATTCTAACTAACACCATTGACATGTCCGTGTTTGGGTTATGATAAACAGTATGCCTAGATAGTTAACAACTATCTCCCAAAGTGGTGGTGAATAGTGAATATTTTACACTAGGCACCAACACTGAGGGGAAGAGTTGTTTAAGTATAAACCAAACAGGTGGGTTTTGTGTTTGCAGGAGTACATGTATTTTTTTTGTTCGTTGGACTAATTTCCTATTCCCTGACAGTAGCATAACGAGTTGCCACTTTGAAAATTTCGTCTGGAGATAAATATCCAGCAATTATTCACTGAAGTGGAGGTGAATAGGCCAGGATATTCACTGGGCCACAAAAAAAAGTTATTTTAGCATATATCAAACCAGTGAATCAGTGAACCAAAGCATAACAATCTTCATATTTTTATGCCGTATTCCAAAATTTTTAAGCAAACCAGAAATTGACAATTGCTTCATGTTAGCATTTCAATTCCTGTTAATCTCTTGTAAAACTGAGACACAATATGTCTGAAAACAGAACTTTTCTGCCTTGGAAAATCCCCAAAAAGGATTTCATCGCTTTCTTTATATTCATTGGGATGGATTTCTCATTTATTTCTGAAGTTTAAGCTTTAATTATAATGTTAACATTCCAGAAACCAGGATGCCATGTCATAACTTCCATGTGCAGTCAGGCGAGCCAGGAATATCCTAGGATACTCCTAAATTGGTAACCAATCAGAGCTTGCGAAAAACACTATTCATTGGTTTGGTATTTGTTAATGTGTGTCTGATGAACCAATCAGAGTGCACAAAGAGTGCTATCCTCCTTTTTGGTTAATACTATTTTTTTTTATCCTAAGGCTAGACTGGCTAGCGCTTGTAGGAGGCAAGAAGGCATTTATTTTCTCATCATTTCCCTGTCCATGATGACAATCAGTTCTATTGATGTACAAATGTACATTGATAATCAATTGATATGTATTAGTTGATGATCAACTTATGGGTTGAAAATTTGTAATTATCAACTGATATCGATATCAGGGCAGTGCCCTTCATGTTTGAATAAATGTAGTTCTAACCATGCAAAACTCTGATCAATGAGAAGAGAAAAACTGTTTGAATCTAGTGTTTCCTGTTGATAAACTTAAAATCCATCAGTTACCTCTCTTGCTTCTGGGAACAAAATTTTATTATTATTGGTAGATCATTGACATATCCATTTTTGTTGATATCAATTTACTAATAGCCATCAGTTGATATGTAGAAGCATATCAAATGGTTTACCAATGATCGACTTCCTTTGATTGTTAATGCTGGTTTTTTTGCCCCAGTAGTGCTTGACAGCATTTAGTACATGTTGATGTCCTTGTAAATACAATAATGTGTACACTTCGCTCAACAACAACAACAACATTTATTTGACCCAATAGAATTTTACAACAAGTTTTTACAAAGTATTTTATACAAATTATTTACAAGTGAAGAAATTCAATAATTATTAGACAAAAAATTATAAAACAAGAAAACAAAGAGGTTTGGGTCAGGTTGAGCCTAGAGAAACCATAAGGGGCTTTTCAAGCTAGGCTACTTAAACTACTTAAAAGATGAACTGAAAATGAATGAAGTTGGTCGGAACATACCACTCAGCAGATCCACATAAACACACACACATAGAAGTATTTATACAATCAAAATATACAGACAGCAAAAATAAAAAAAATAAAAATAAAACTTAAGGTAAAACCTGTTAAAATTGGTACTAAATTAATGTTTTCGATCTGTTTGATCTTCGTTATCAACATTTAGTGCCAATTTTAACAGGTTTTACCTTAAGTTTTATTTCAAATATAATAATGACATTACTGAGTAGACAGTTCTTCTTAAATGTAATTTAAGCTTAACACAGGCAGCCCAATCTTACAATGCAAAAGTTGCAAATATTTAACGGAGGCCATTAAAAGACTTTGTATCGGGATTTTACCTACCGGTATTTCTCAAAATATCTAGAACAGTGCTATTGTTGTAGAAAATTGCCTACCTCTTGTTCAGTGTGTACTGTACTTCAATCAATCAATCAATCAATAACCTTTATTGAGAGTGTCAAATGTGTTTAGCTCATGAAGCTAATTGGGGACACTAGTTAAGATAAAATATTAAATATTATATGTACAAATAAAAGTTATAAATTATCCTATATCTTAAAATGATATATAGTTATATAAAATACAAAATGTAAATATAAAGACAACAAGAAGCTAAGATTTATATAAATCACAGCAATGAGATTGTTGTCCATTAGTCCACAAACATCCATCTTATGGATGGCCACCTTAAAAACATTCAAGCTAAGTTTGTTTCTCATCTCCGTACTCAACTTGGACCACATTACAGGACCTATATACCTTAACGAGTGTTTTCCATAAATGACAGTATTAAATCTGGGTATAAGGTAATCAGAGTTTCTTAAGGAGTATTGTGTGGCCTTAACTGTAAAAATATCTGATATGTGTTTCGGCGCTAGGCCGTGTGTTGTGTGCATTTTGGGCACAATTTGAGGTCATTTAGAATGATATCAGTTCATCACAGTGAAGAGTTCACCCTAATTAGGGCCTCAATTATGCCCATTTTAAAGTATTTGGTTATGTCTGGAACTTTAGAGTGTTTGACATTTTAATTGTTGTACACATACGTGTGTTGTGGCTTCTTAAAGGTTTACGATGCTGGGAAGTATTTCTCAATGATGCAGGAAGAAGAAAGTGACAAATGGAAAGTTGTTGTCACTGATGACGAAGGTTTGAAAGCATCTGATTCTAACAGGTACACAAAATTATGCATGACTTTGTGCTTTAGCTTGATAATAACAATAATAATAATAATAATAATTGCTTTGTTGTAAAATCCAATAACCCAGTGGATCTTCCTCTACAATTAAAAAGTTATATGTGTACAACATTCTATTAAGTATACCCCTACTGATACCCCCTTCCCTGTCACCTTGCCCCTATTCACTCCCCTTGTCAGTTATTACAACATTTAAAATGATTTCTTTCCAATTCATTATTAAAGAAGAGAAAAGATTAGTTAAAAGTGAACTACTATTCTCATCATACATAAATTTGATCACATTATTTGTTAAACCTTATTTTTTGAATGGTTTACCATTGAAGCGAAAATAAAAGTCCTGCTTTTGGTCTATAAGTTCCTTGATAGGCTTGCTCAAGGCTTGTTGTTTGAACTGATATTAGCCTTTTGGTTTTGTACTTGCATGTTTCTTTGACAAGAACATAAGAACTTGTGTACAAGTTTTAAGGACAAAATTAAAAACTCTTAGTTATCATTGGTTCTCATTTGCTTCAATTTATTGTTTTATCAAACATCATTCCTCTATTAATTAGAAGTGTCACTGCTGTTTCATGTTTCAAACCTATCTTTTTGAAAAGTATTTTAGAATATGCTTCTGTTTTGTTCGTGGGGGGACTCCTGACTTTTTGGGGCAGGGATGCACATTGTACCTGTTTGGGGTAAAATTTTAGGATTTGGTACCACTCAGGGTACCAGAGATGAAATTTTGCCAGTGTATACAGTGTGGTACTTTTTAGAGCTTTCTCAGTACAAACAGAGAAATAAAGCTAGTCGATAACTATAATTATGTAAGTCATGCACATATAATTACGGTTGTTGTTTTAGGGATATTTTTGAATGAAACCTCCAAGGGTTTGAAATTGATCTGAGCCACACCCAGATTTGTGTCTCTTAGGGGTTCCATTGAAATTTTCCAACGAGCATCCACACTTCAGTCTGGAGTCCCCCTGTTTTCTTTTATTGTCTTGCTAAGCTTGCTTTTAAGGTAAAAAGTGCCACAAAAACTTTTTATAAATAATTTTAGCTATTAATTGATTTTTTTAGCTTGTTTCAATTTAATTTATAGTCCAATACTTTAAAATTTTGATTTAGGAACAAAAACAGTGTCTGAATTAACACACCAAATTCTCCTTTCTGTTGAAGTGTTTTCCTCATAGACCACGCTTGGACATACCAACTGGATTATGCGCGAAAACAACTGGAGCATGTGCCTGGACTGACAGAGAGGATGATATCACTAATGGGGTTGAAAGGTACAGTAGGTTTTGGAAGTTACATCAAGTGATTGAGTTCCATTAAAGCTATCATTAAGCACGTGTGTAGAAGTGGTTAGCAGTCATCTGTCTCAAAGGACTTGACATTAGTTGCGTCAAGATCTGGTTACAAGTACATGTACGTGTTTGTTACTTTAATCTGTTCTTGTTGCACTGTTGTCAGTTTACATAGGTGATACACTAATGTTGCTGCCATCACTGTCACAGTACTGTCTGTGCCACTGCTGTCACAGCACAGTTAGCTATACCACTGTCACAATACTGTCGGTACATGTACCACCGATGTCACACTAGTGAGAGTTATCACATCTGTGACACTGGTGTGGACAGCAGTGTGACAGCGGTGTAAACCTCAACTGCTGTGCTACATGTGCAGTACCACTGTTACATGTAGATTTCTCCTGTCTACTGCTACATGTGTAGTTTCAGGCAGGGCTTCATGTTACTCTGCTACTCTGAAATATGGAACAAACTGCTGTCTAGGTTCAGAGACACTGATAAGCTACTGTAGAAAATACAAGCAACTTACATGAACAACATTGTACAGTAAGACACTTATTGGCTTGTAAAGGGTGTTGGTTAAATTTGATTTGGCGATTTCATAATCATCATTGTATGTCAATTTTCAAGTTTGTTTTATTGCTCTTCGTAGGATTTTGTAGTTTGATTTGAAAATTGTTTGTACCAGGGGCCCCACTCACATATTTTACTGATGCATGGAGGTGGTGGTGGTGGTGGGTCCAAGGGATTTTGCTGGGTCTGAAATTTTGGCCAAATGGATTTTTTGGGGGGCTTTGAAAGATGCATGGATTTTTTTGGGTTAATGCAAAAGAAACACATGGATTTTCTTTGATATTCTATCCATTTTTAACCAGCTTAAATCGACAACATAAGTGCATTTTTTGATTAGTGTGGGAATTATTTTGGGTATGCTAAGAATGTGGGGTATTTTTGGGTAGACAGATGTTGAAATTGGAATTTTTTTGGTGCATGATTGTACAAAAATTGAACCTTTGTAGGACCCCCTTCCCCTCATCACTAAGATAGCTGAGTGGGGCCCTTGGGTTGTTTGTAAAGTGCATATGGCCATATATGGACATACACGTATCTAAAAGATATAATTATGCCACATATAACTAAATTATTGTTATTACAAGTACATGACTATAGTAAAAAGCATGGTTATTGTCCAGAATTGTAAAATTTTAGTCCATCCTCTGGGCAGTCCATGTGTAATCAGTTCAACAAAAGGAATGAAGTGTTCCAAATTAGATTATATGTACTGTAATTCAGGCTCACAAATTTATTCATCATAGATTTTGTTGTTTCTCAGCAAGTGAAAACAGTTCAAGCGAGGAGCTGGCTCAACAAGTTCTTGACAAGATGTGGTGGTAAGAAGAAGCATTTGATGGCAGTTGCTTCTAGAAACAGATTTAGAGTTTTTTACACTAACTACAGTTGCTGCAAGAATTAGCATGCAGAATTGTTTACAATACATGTGATGTAAATTGTAGCTGGAACTAAGTACAAACGAAGGGCAGGTTTAGGGGAGGGCTGACGGGGCCTGGACACTCCTTTTCAGGTATTTTCTGCTCCCCCCCTACATGTGCGTAAGATAGAGTTAAATTATGGTAAAAACCAAGATATCAACAAATTATAGGTAAATGTACTCGTACATGTAGTTGTTTTGGAACTTTGACAAATGGTTCAGCCACCCTTCCCAGCCCCCAAACATGCCAATGATACAATATGACATAATTGTTTCAGAATTCTCCCAACCTACACATGTGTTTATAAAATTTCAGGGTGCGTCCGGGTCCTTAAAAACCTCAAACGTCCTTAATTTTCACTTTCACTTTTAAACGATACTCTAATAATTTGTAAAACAATGTGTTTTTTTATTACAGTTACAACCGCATGTACCATCTTCGAATGATGGTAAGCACCTATTATTGTAGTAGTGTTGCACTCCACTAAGTGTGTGTGTGTGGTCGGTGCACCATTGCTCTCACTGTTGCGGCTCGAGATATGTCCAGAAATGGACTCAATGACGAAAAACACAAAAAACTCAGATTTTTGTTGAAGCTTTGACGAAACTGCGTTGCAGAAAACACGAAAAATTGAGAAAACCGAGAAAATCATCACAAAGTCAGTAAGATGAATTAACATAATCTGCGTTGCGAGAATCCTGAAAAGCTGAGAAATCCGTGTTTCTTGTCATCAAGTCCATTTCTGGACATAAGTGTGTGGCCCGGTTTGACTCCCACCCTGGGAAGTATGTGAGCTGGGTTTGGGGTCCTTCTTCAACATCGCGGGTTTTCTCCACCAACATCTGAGTGGTTTCAGCACATTGTGTTCCCAGCACTGTCACAATCAGCGCTTTAACATAACTACAGTATTAACATTGTCACTTTCACAGTGCTGTGCTCATTTTCGCTCTCACAACACTTCGCACATCACAGCTGTGGGGATCCTTTCCTTGTGGATAACAGGGATCCTAGTTCTCACAACTCAAATCATCTGCTAAGGTGACTGTTGACTTATAAGGTTATGATGAGTAAAAGAAATAGAAAACTCATCCTTCTGACAAGGGATAGATTAAATAGGTACAATTTTAGACTTGTTAAAGCTTTTGCTTTAGGTCTGGATCTGACTTCAATCACTTGGTGATACCTTCCAACAGCACAGGATCAAGGGCTTAAAAACTAGCAGTGGTCTGGTCCAACGAAAGGCTAACATTTGAAACGTCAGCTAAACACTATATCCCACAGGCGAAAAACATACCATATCAACTTTTGTTGATCTAACCCATTTGTTCAGCGTACTCGCCCACGCAGATAAAACAGTTTTTTTCAAAACTAGTCTCCCAGTGTTAGACCTACATGGTAGTTTTTAAAGTTCAGTTCACAATTGGGCGGTAAAGTGCGTGTCAATATTACTGTAGGATTAAAAATCCCTTTTCCAGCAACCACGAGAAAGCACAGAAAAAAGAACAAATAAAGTCCCAACAGACACACCCAGAATCTTTTTTGAGATTTCAAGACTTCAAACATTACCAGGGAAATACATTTATGCCCCTAGTAAGCGTGTGATTTTGTACTCGCTCACTGCAGCCACCTTCAAGTTCGATTGAAATGAGAACCCCTACTTTACTTCCATCCCCCTCCTACACTCCTTCAAAAATGCTGTGGTGACCCTAAATTTCGAAGAGATCTTGACGATGCGCTTCCCCTACCTCCCCCCCCCCAACCGTAGAGAAGCTCCACAGACCCTGAATCTGGATGGCAGTCCTACCCCTCCCCCCACCTTTAAAGATGCTCTTGAGATCTTAGATCTCCGGATAAACATTGATATATAGAATTAAAATTGAAATAGAAGAATGAAAAACTGAGAGAGTCTAAGATACTAAATAACACAATATGTCATTGACAATTGAGTCACTTGATTTAAATCGATTAGCAACAAACACGTATCAAGAAAAATCTCTTCAGGCATAGGCACTCTTAGAAGAGTACAGCCTTTTATTTTATGAGGCGTTGCAGTTCAAACCTATAACTTACCGACCCGACCTCGCTTTGACTGTTGAAATTCCATGGATGTGTGAAGTGTTGAGTGGTCAATGGAACGACAATCTTCGAACTTCCAGACCTCTTCTTGAAGAATTTAACTAGGATAAACTTTCACTCTCCTAGAAACAAATAATAATGGGATTTCTGCCCGGTTATCACGTAAACAGTAACTAAACATTAATGATTTGCCGTGTTTTAAATGAAACATTGATAATGATGACGATGAAGAAAGATCTGGATAAAATCTTCTCATCCGCCTTGCGCTCACACATACACCTTTAAAGATGCTCCACAGATCCTGAATCTGGATGAGATCAAACAAAACCCTCTGTCTACTCTACTAGTCCCTGACAAATTCTCATTGTATTCATAGAAACATTCTGAAGGCCAGCTAATCCAACAGCAGCCACAAGATGAAGAACTAGTGGCCTTCTGGTACATTCTGGATGAGTTCGGCTCAAGAATTTGCCACTCAGACAAACCTAATGTTGAGATGAAGCCGTTGTTCCACGTGCCGACACAAATGAGCTTCACTGTGATGTGGCTGTTGAATGACCTGGAATATGGAGGTACTGAGGTCGCATTCCAATTTCCGTTCCAACTAGTCAGCTCTTAAATGGAACTTACAGGTTCTCAGAGCTGGTTCTGGCCAGAATGACCCTGTTCATGGATATGGGCCGCTCAGTTTTTCCGCACTGCCAAAGCGCAGTATTAGGAGAGTTGTGGTAGAAAAAGGCATGTCCATGGTATGGACCTTTCCGTTTAAACTGGTCAAAACCGGTTCTTTGCAGCTGGACAGAAATGGTAGTCGTTATTTCCTTAGAAACAACCAACCTATATCCGTCCCACATGTAAAATTACATTGTAAGCGTTGCAGAAATAGTTTTATAAATTATAACGTTACTTATACTGTAGCCTGTAGATTAGTATAACTAATTCTAATATAACCTTAGTTTTTCTCTGATTGTACTAGTCATTATTAATTTGTAATGCATTAGAGTATTCCGGTCATTAAGACTGAAAGTCTTTTCGCTTAATAAACTACCTGTCTATCTACTCGAATTCTGATAATCAGCTTTGAAACATCTATTCCGTACCATTTGTATACCGAGAGGATATTTGTATCTTCAAGCATCTGAACTCGTCTTGTTAATTATTGATGCTTTGACTTGTAAGTTTTTTTATGTAACAACAACAACAACAATATCTTTATTTGTACTCAATGCTCTACATGTTTTTTTAATTGAAATACTTAAGTTTTTAAAACAAAGGAGAGTTCAGGGTGTATGAAAAAACCGGTGACGGTTGACAAGTCATATACTCCTACAACATACAGTTAAATATATAAAAGCGGGGCAGAAAAATGTGTATCAATGCAAAGAGTGCAAAAATTAAATAGAAAAAAAATTATTAAGAAAAGAAAAGAAAGTGAAAACAAAGAACATAAATAAAGAAAGAAAATATAAATAAATAAAATACATAAATTTCTTTCAGGACAGAGATGATTTTTAAAAGGTTATGTCAGTAGTTAGCTGCATACAGTAAGTTATCTTTAGTTTCTTCTTAAATGAGTGTCTGCTTAGAGTTTTAGAATTATCAGGGATTTTGTTCCGAACTGAAGCACCTTGAAACTTGAAGATAAATTTACCATAGTTCTGATTCTGTGTTCGTGTTGATTGCCTTAACATTCACTGTGATGCCTAAGCCGCTTTTAGATGATCCAAACCATCGTTATTTCAGAGGAAGTAACAACTGATTACGTTCCAAGGATCAAAGACCCACTGCTGAGAGCAACCTGCCTGTTGCCTTGGTTCCCCGAGTCTTTGCCGTTTGATCTGAATGAAGAAATTCCCATTGGACCACTGTACCCAATAGTTGTTCAGGTAAGTACGTATGAAATTTACTGTATAAGTATTATTAGAACATAGCTGGCAATTTTTCGCGCGCTTTTGTATGGCGCGTGCGTGCATCTAAATCTCGATAGACGCACGCCCGTGCGTCTCAAATCGCGTGATTGAATTCAACCAATCAAAACGCTCGAAATAGTTTAGGAGAATTCTGTATTTTATCAGTTTTCGTTTAAAGTGGCAATGTTCTAAAAGAAATGGTCCATACTTGGGCTGTGCCTCTATCGAATTATGGATGCACTTGGGAAGTTGGGAGAGCACTCGAGAAGCTAGAGAAGCACTCGGCTTCGCCTCGTGCCACTCAAACGCTTATCTCGTGCTCTCCCAACTTCCCGCGTGCATCCATAACTTGATAGACGCACGCCAAGCATGGACCATTTCTTAAATAGTAAAATTACAATGTCCTCAAACTTGATTGGCTCACTCAACACCCTATTTTCTTTTATCAGAGAGTGACCGATAAAAAAATACTGTTATTTGACACCTGTTACTGCACATTTGAATAAACCAATCACAAAAGGAAAAATGTAAGCACAGTTACGTAAATATCTGAATTTAAAATGTAATTTAAAGGGATTTTCGTAAATGTATTGACGAATGAAACTGCCACTGTTCTGCCGACTGGAAGATGCCTATCCATTTGACATGGACTAACGGAAAAACTCTAGAAGTTCTAACCTGAACATTTGTCAATTTTGAAAGCGATAGAGTAAATATATCGTGGTTAGGTTGTAGCTATCAAGAGGAACCTAAAGGCCGATTTACATGGTCCAACTTTTGCCTACAACTATTGCACGCAACTCGCTTTCAATATATTTTAGCCACCTGACAATGTTTTTCTTAAGGCCGGTACACCGGTACATTGTACCGCAATTCCCCGGTAGTTGTACCGCATTTCCCCAATATAAATAACATCGGGAATTTTTTTAAACAAACATGAAGAGAAAACACGCAAAGCTTTTTATTGGTTCATAAGGCAAATTGAATCTGTTTTTGTTAATCAATTTGGTTTTTTTGGACAGTAGTAAGGAAATATTCCTGCATCAGACAGCAGATTTGAAAAATTCGAACTAAAAGACCAAACAAAGTTTACGTTTTTCTTTGAGATTGAACGTTTTATTTAACGGTGTCTGCTCGATTTGGCATGGACTTTTAAGTCTATGATTAAATCATTTTGTGAAATGTAGTGTGCGAGGAATTAAAAAAATATGTTTGTAGCAATCGATTTCTTAGTCAACAATGGTAGGCTTTACCAATTTTTTTCTCATATATTCCGGCCAAAAGTGCATCCGGCTGCGCGAACATTTACCAGGTGTTGATTGTAGCAGAAATACTGTATTTCTCGGTATAAGTAGATTTTCTGAGACCCCAAGAAGGATTAAAATTTGACCTTAACCTATACTTATGGCACAAAATCTGGGTCGTCTTTAACTATAGAAACGAAAAATCCCATTAGATAAAAGACAATATAAGTAACCCAAACCCTATTGTTAAAGAAACGCAGACCTTAAAAAAGAAAGAAAGAAAAACAAATAACGCTTGTTCGTAGAGTTAAGCCTTACTGCAAAATCTTTCTCTTGAAATCGTGAGTGTCACATAAAATTGCTTTTTATTAAAGTTTTTTAGAACATAAACGGATCATATATTTAGGCTTCAGTTTAATGAATACAGTTTAGTGCAGAGTAACTTGCATTAAAAAGTTCCAACGAAACATGTAAATGATGTTTAAACCCTTAAACCTCCAGCACGAGATTCCAACACAGCTGTAATCATGTAAATTATGTGAAAAACAAGACATCTGCTTTGTGTTGAAAATGAAAATCGAAAAAGCTTGTACACACCTTTGCTCGTGAAACAGTAGGTTTCGCGTCGCGATCTTCCAGGTGAGCTATTGTTCTGGTAACGTCACATAAGTTTACGAGCTATGCCTTTCGGGAGCAGAGTCCATCGGACTCTCCGAGTTCAACTGTCGATGATTTAGGTTGCTTTTGATTAAGTACATGATTATTTGTGCAGAAAAATATAAGGAAATGTTTTGAAAAGATCGAGTGCTTCGCTTCCAGGGGTTTCTACGAACCGCCAGAGACTTCCGGGTCAAATACCTTTCGTGGCATCTTAGGACCATAAGCCCAGGTGTACCGCCTCTCCCAATCATTGCACCCCATTCCCCGAACCTTAAGATAAACGCTGCACCATTTACACGCGTGCAACTTTTGGCCTTACAATACGAAAAAAACATGTGCAATTCTCTCGTTCCGCTTAATGGAGACTGGCAGAAATAACAGTCAAATAAAATGGCGGAGATCCGCTGAACTGCATTGTTCACTATTATTGTAGCAACTGCTGCTGCTCTTGCATCTTTATTCATATAGTCACTGATTTGGCAATTATAAAGAAGTGGCTCTTTGTGCCAGGGGTCTATAAGATTCTCAATTTCTTCTGAATTATATACGGCCTTCTTTTCGTCCTTCTTCGTCTCCGCCGCCATGTTGCAAAAGTCATATACCACAGGCCTCCCCACTCGTGTAATTTTGTTGCAAAAACATAAAATTGCATACAACTTTAAACCATGTTTCAAAATCCTACAACCTTTTTTTGAGTTGCATGCAATAGTTTTAGGCTTGATTTACGCGAAACAATTCATGTTGTAACAACCAGCGCTTTCACTAACGTTTGAAGTAGGTGGCGAGAAGGAAATAGTAGGCGGCTATGAGTTATGTGAAGGGCAGAAGGCCCCGAGTTTGTAGGGGGGTCTGGGGGCATTCTCCCCCAGGAAATTTTGAAATTTTTGGACAATTATAATGTATATTCTTTCATTTTGGCACGAAAACAAAAAAAAACTTAAGTGCTAGTGTCAGAGTGTTGCTTGTGTTTTTCATTGCTTCACAAGACAGCTAATAAAGCAAAACAATTGTCTTTGCTGTTCAGTTTTTATGAACTATAACACCAGTGCAGACACTTTTGACATGGGCTAGTCCATTCTTAAAATGAAATGGCTACTCTCCTGAAACAAAAAAAACAACTGTTTTTGTAGTATATTGGAATAGCTAGGACCATGCCATTCACATTTGGCAAAAAATAATTCAGACTGAAAATGTAAACTTGGTTTTCGAAGTTCAACTGCTGATTAGTGCAGAAAAAAGCTCAGTTCACAAGAGACTGATAACACAGTTGAAGTTGTTCAATGTTGTCTACTCTTTCTATCTTAGACTTTCGCCTGTATTTACAAAAGTGCAAAGTTGAGATAAAAGTGGAAAATTGCGATAAATATCGCGTTTCAGTTGAAGTAACAAACCTCCAACCATAAATTGAGTGCTAATGCGAAGTCGCTGGAAAACAAGTAAATTGACATTTTAATTGTTGTTTATCATTCCTACCCGCTTGCGCTACTCAAACTTACGATGTTTTAGAATTCGACTTCGAGCAAATATCCATTTTAACTAGTAAAAACAATTAAACTCTACTTGAGTTTAATATAAATCCCGAGCAGTCGGCGAAATTTCCACCGTCGTGACGCATGTTTTCGAAGTGATGATGAAATATTCTTGCGCCAAAAACAAAAATTTGTTTAACTCCGACAAAAATTATCTTGGAATAACTTGTTCACTTCTTATTTCAACATTTAAGTGAAAAATAAGCCAATTCTTGCAATTTAACGGCAAAATATACTGCACTCGGCTATTACTTTATGTCGCGTGCGCGTGTGGGCAGCAGCTGTGCGACGTCTCCATCGAAAGAAGTACCGTACAAAATGCTCTGTGTGTGGTCCAATAAGTTGAGACGTACATGCAAATAACAAATAATGCAAACAGCAACAACAGTTTACGCGGAAAAAATATCAGCTATTATAGTGTTTATGACTTTAGATTTTTAGAACGTTTTTTTGATAGTATAAAGAGAGAGAAAACGAGTATTTTTAAATGAAAAGTACAATCATTGAAGCTGAGCTGTCCGTAAGTAGCCGGCCGTTTAGGCCTCAGTTGCCGGCGATAAATCGCCGGTAGCCGCCTCCTAATGAAACCCCTGGTTGTATGAATGGCGCAAGCGAGTTGCGTGCAACAGTTGTAGGCAAAGTTGCGCCGTGTAAATCGGCCTTAACACACATGCAACCTTTGGTACACTGGTCGAGCAACATGGAAGATAAAAACCGTGCAGTTCACGAGTTTGTTTCACTCATCTTGTAAAATTCAACAAGAAGCAAACTATAACAGAAAAACAGATTATCACACAACACGCACAGCGATTCACAAAATTTGTACAAAACTTAGTGATTTTTTGGTTTCATAATTTTACTCTTTGGCAGTTACGAGTTGTGAGAAAACAACTGATCCGTTTCGGGTTTTTTTCGACATTAGGATGAAATGAAAGACAAAGATTTCTCACTCCCGGACTGCAAAAATTGCAGAACTCCTAAAGATGGAATTTTCCGTGTCTACAGTGATGTCAAATATGTGCTGAATTTCCTCAAACATCCCAAGTTTGAATTGGTGGATAACAGAGATGATGCAGACATATTGTGGTTAATGGAGAATTTTAAGGATTTTAGGTAAGTTCTGTTCATACTATAGCTGAGGTTGCATTTTAACCAAGCTTTGATTACCTTCTCATAATCCCCCAGTCTTTTAAGTGAACCTCCAACCTTTAATATGCCCCCACCTAAAATTATTAAGGCCAGTACTAATTTTCATTGCTAATTTCAAATTTTTATTCAATGCATTATATCTGGGTTAGTACTAGTCATCGAAAACCTGGAAACTTATGAAATTTTTAAAATTTTTCCTGGACTGGAAGAATGAAACTGAAGTTTTGATTTAGGATATCGAAGTGATGTAAAATGTGATGTAAAATGAAATACTTTGTATCAAAGCATCGGCCAGTTAACTTTTATTAGCAAATAGAAGGGGCAGATCCAGGATTTTCAAAAGGGTGGATGACATACTACAAGCGCCAAACGCGCGAGATTTCCAGGGAAATAAGAGCGATATGCTTCCGTTTGTGTTTCTGTCCTTACGTCGCGCGTGAAGTTTTTAAAGTTGTTAGACTCAAAGTTAAATCATTTGTTAACACAAGAAGAGTCGTTGTAACCAGCTATTTGCCAGTTCAAACAAACATAGTAAAAACCCGCCTATGAGAACCTGTGAACTTAAGAACCTGTCAACTTAAGAACCTGTCAACTTAAGAACCTGTCAGGCTAAAATTAAGAACGTGTTGAGGTCGCATTGAGTTACAGTCAGTGAATCACTGCCACATGTTAAAACAACTTCTCTTTTATTTACTTCCGGTTCAAAATTTAGGAGGGGGGGGGAGCTGACGACATTTTGCCCTCCCTGCCTTACGCTAGCTACTGTTTTGTCAGTATGTAGGGTTTGTATAAGTGCATACAGCTATTTCAAAAAAGGTCATAGTCAATAGTCGATACTGGAATCGAAAGGAACTTTGGGTACATACGTAACGAGTGATATTGCGCCAGCGAAGATTGTTACTGCATTGCCATGGCATTATATGATAACCTGCATTCCATGTTTTGCAAAATCAATATGATAACAGTAATGATTATTTGTGCTGCTTGGACCCCACAGTTCCTTTCGGTTCCAGTATTAGACTATTGACTATGACAACCTTTTTTGAAATAGCTGTATACAGTACACCGTCATATTGGAGATCATTCACACATGTAATAATTATACAAATGTTATATCGCACCTATCGGAATCAATCGCTTCTCTTTCTTAAGATAAGAGAGTACACTCCATGCGAAAATGTCATGAATGCAAGACGATTATTAAATCCCTCGAGAGTTGGTTCGGGTCGTAATCCTTTTGTTTGTTAGTATTAACATGATTAGTTCTTAGTGTTAGTTTTAGTAGTGTTTGTTAGAGTTTGTGACGAGGGTGCACTCATGGCATTTTCTCATCGAGTATGTACCCTTAGAATTTGAAACTATTTAAGAATCTGTTGTGCATTATTTCCTGGAAACTACTATTAACATAAGCCGTTATGGCTAACTTGGAAAAATGTATACCCCTCATTAGCCGAGTGCGAGGTCCGTACGGCAAGTTAATGGCCGAGTTAGTTTTTTCTTCTTTTTATGGCCCAAGCGCAAAGCACGCGGCCCATCAGAACAAAGAAAGAAAAAATCAAGGATCCAGACCTAGCATACAAGGCTAACAAGATGTTTATCATATGGCTTTGTTGATTTTTCCGGGAAGATAACGAAATCATTTGACGTTTTGACACCGGGCTAACAAAAGCCCGATAGAGGTCCACAAGGCTACTTTCGTACCCGAAATTGACCAATCACAACACGCGAAATCAGTCAGCCTCAAAGTGAAGATTCTTATAAGCTTGTTTTTGCTGCATACTCAGTATTAATTATCTTGGGTTACTTTTCAGATCTCTAAGTGAGAATGGAAAATATATTAACCAGTTCCCGGTGGAGAACAATGTCACATGTAAAGATTTGCTGGCGAGAGCGGCACAACGTACTGCAGGTGTCCAGGCGAACGTAGACACCCAGTACTTGCACCGCGGTCCAGAGTGGATTCCCACCACCTTCAACCTGACCACGGAATTGCCTCAGTTTGTTCAACATTACTTTAAAAGGAAAGAACGGTAAGGCGTATTTCATTTGTCGCGTTGATCATATGCGAGGAGAGATTCTACAATGGGTCAACAAAATAATATAAAATAGACGCTTCAGTTGCCCGAACCTAACTTGACGTTGAGGCTTTTGCTGTGTTGGCGAGAAAATAGAGCAGATGTATTGCACAACTCAGCACTAGCCTCGACTACAGGTCATTGTTTGCTCGAACCGAAGCGTAATTCGAAAGTGATGTGTTCCTAGTAGTAATATTTTAACACAAGCGACGTGTGTGCGTGGTTGGAGCAGTTGGTAAGATTTCTTATTGCAAACCATCAGATCCCGGGTTCAGCACTGAGCCTCGTCGAAGGTTGAACTTTGGGCGACCTTCTTACGTCACACCGTCCACAGGAAGGGACGTCAAGCCATATGTCTAGCCTCCTAAAATGACATCCAAGAGACTTAAAAGAACCTAGACACTGAACTGTATAGCGGCAGCCAGTGGTGTCACCAGATGCTTTCAGTTTGATCTCGTGATCAGTGCTGCTTCTGTATTTCGAAGCGTCGATAAGCTGGGCAGCTTCAGCTTTATTATGTATAAAGTATTTCAACTTAAATTATCTTACAGTAGTTTCATTGATACCAGTCCGCGAAACAGTTAATTTATACTTTAAGACGTTTTAGAATTTAAACTTTAATTGATTTTATTTTGTAACTATTTGTGGTGTTAGGTCTTTTGTTCAGTCAAAGCAAGAGTGCTTTAATCCTCGATCTTCAAATGCACAAGCCATTTTGCTAAATAGCGAAGGGAAGGGAGGTTCGGGGGCGCTTATGGACCTCCCTCCCCAACCCCACCCCCCAAACACACTAATTTCAAAAGGGTCGGAACTACAGCATGCCATGCGTCATGCAACTATTCCTTACTTACTAAAAAGTTTCTATGGCAACAGTTGCCAATGAATTTATTAGTCTTGCTTTGAGAACATAATTCAGACTTGTATCTGCCAAATTTTCAAGAGTCATAATTTGTATATATTATCGATAACATCGTTAGTGGTGGCGTTTTCTGAATAGTGACAAAACACCCATCATCCAATGACTGGTTTTAGTTCATGAAAACAATTTGGAGATTGGTCGAAAATTATCAGGCCCTGAATAATAAACATGGGGTCCCCAAGTCAATGTTTGGGTAAGGCTTATCTTTGGGTTTACGGAAAGGGTGGCAAGTTGGGTAACTTATCTCCCGTTACAGCAACCCCTCAATGTGAGGCTTACTTGCTGGATTGTTTCAACATATGTATTAGTGCTGTGTTATATTTGTCACTATTAAACCTTTTACCCAGAGGTCTGGACAACCATTGGATCTTTAAACCATGGAACCTTGGCCGAGGGATGGATATGCACATCACTTCCAATATCAATTACCTTATAAGAATTGCGGAGACTGGACCCAAGGTTGTTGGATGGTTGCATAACCTTATTTTACATTTAGTACCAGAATCAGAATGCGACTTTGTATGTTTATGGAAATTTTCGTATTTTTTAGGACTTGTTTATAAGCCAGTTGCCGATCGCGTATAACTATATAAATGTATTTTGTTAATTTCGATTAGAGACTTAAGTAACATGGCTAAAAACATCTTTTTTTTTAGTTTTTTATGGTAAGATTTTTTCATAATCTATTTTAGTAATCGTGACAAACTTATATCGTTTACACAAGTTTCTTATAAACAGTTCTCGTTTAAAAATGTTCGATAGGATATTTCGAGATAGATCACGAGCACAGTCAACCTTCTGGATGTCGGAGCTTTCAAATTCTCTGCTAGTACTTAGTATACGTGCTTACATATGGACTTGACAAAATCCTATTACCAGTACTAATTATTTAAAAAGGTACACTAAACTAGTAGTTGGTACTAGTTAGTATAGTTTGTGTTTTTTCTATTTGTTTTTTATTTATTTATTTATAAAGCTTTAAACATATTATGGTTAGGTACACACAACAGAGCGCGTCTCCAAGTTAAGTGTGCCCATTCAAAAAAAACCTGATACCACAAAGCTAAATACATTACGTTAGTTTACCGCATCAAACAGCAAATATAACTTATCAAAACTTAAAAGATAAATTGGGGTAAACAACAAGAGACATTAATAGCTGCAAGTTGGTGGAGTAGCAAGATCATTACCGGCAGAGCATTTGGGACAGATGGTCCTCCAAGTATTACTGTATATGCATATGGACAAAAGGAATTCGAAAGTGCAACTAAGTAATGTTTATATAAGGCAGTCTTAAAAATTGATACTGAACTGGAAGAACAGGTACAAGGCGGGAGATTGTTCCATAGCTTAGGTATGCGATTAAAATAAGAATTCTGAAATAATTTGGTTCTGCAAAACGGAACAGACATATCTAGTTTTTCAGCTGTTACATGTACGTGTGGATCGGGTAATTGGTATTGGCTTAACGTGATCTGTGATTGGAAAATTGTAGTAAGCACTACAGCACTTGTAGAAAAAGGTGCGGTCGCTAATTTCAAACAAATAAGAAACAGGTACAAGATTGAGTTTTACAATGCGCTCCCTGTAGTTATACTCTGAATCAGACATAATGAAGCGAGTTGAGCGCCGCTGAAGACTTACTGATTTAATGTCACCAACTAACGAGGGAGCCCACACCCGAGTTTGGTGTTAAGTAATGTTATTTTTATTTTTGTTACTACTGTTTTATGTTGTTTTCGGGTTTTTTTTATTATTATTATCTATGTTAGATTAACGCTTTGCTCCATTGTTTCCCTTAGGTTGCATGCAAGTACCTTGATAACACAGTATTGTTCGACCGACCCGATGTTGGACCGGTCAAGATAGATATCAGATATCTGGTAATACTGACCTCTGTCAGGCCGCTTGTCTTACATCTGGACAAAGTGTTCTGGCTCAGGTTTGCGAACAAGTAAGTTATCCTTCCATCTATTCGCTGTTATCACGAATCCGCCATCTTCTCATGAATATTGCACTGGGTTGAGGCTCTAAGTCCAAGATGGCGAGCCGTGACAAAACGAATCCGCACAAATTTTTAGATTGCGCAGTTACCTCAGACCGTCATTAGATATCTCAGATCGACCTAATCCTAAAGACGGATCTGCCAGAAGATTAAGTACTAGAACAAGTTCTTTCTAGTGGTTTAAAGCAGTTTGATTGGTTCACTGAATACTTGCCGATTATCAGGGGGCATGACCTTGAATGGAAAACAACCAGGAACTTAATTGTCATTTAAAAATGCTTCCGTAGGAAAGCAAGACTGAAGTTGTAAAACCATTTTCTGTTCTGTTTTCTACCGAGTCGAGTTTTCGGCTATTTTAAGGGGAGATTTTCCGTGATAAAATTTTCAGTTTCCAAATTTGGTCATATTGCAATGTATAGGATTTATACCGTGGGTAGAGAGCCAATCAGATTACCTGAATTTCAATATCCAGTGCTCGGTATTTGATAATACTCCTTATACTTTTTCTGAGATGTTTCCACAAACGGTTTTTGACAGGAAACGAAAACTCTAGGGAAGTGAAAATCGTTTTGAACCTACTCCATTTTATAAGAAGTAAGAATCTTCTATTGTTCTGTAGCATTTTGCTTGTGCCACATTAGAAGTTTATGTTTTTTTACATTAACCATTGCACAACTTGATTTGAAATAAAAGGTTATGAAATTTTGTTTCAAGGTAGCATTTCTTTTGTGCTTCATTTCACCCAATCCTGAACCTAACGCGCGCCATTGCATCATAACCTACAGTGCTGTTCATGTACAACTTTAAGTTTGTTTACCGGCCTGGATAGCGGTAAATTATTAAAAAAAGGTATTGATGTTTATGGTTAATTTGTGCCAAAGGAAATCAAATGTTTAACCTTTTAAAATGTTTTTTAAAAGAACATTTAATGCAGAAGTTCTCAAAATATTTAAGAACATTTCGCTTCAATTCAAAACTTCAGACGTGTTTAATTTTTGCTTGCGTTTCGAAATAGCCTTTCGTCAGTGCAACAGGGCTCCCGTGGGTCATTAAAAGTCATCAAGTCCCTATTTCGCTTTTTGCAGATTTAAGGCCTTAAAAAGGCTTAAGAGCCGCTCTCTGTATTTTTCGAGAGTCCGGCGACACTCGCCAAAATATCAATTTTCTGATATTTTGCCCA
>JAOBRG010059450.1:0-13005 GCA_027574985.1 Umimayanthus nakama | reverse complement strand
TGTATGCAAGAGTTGTAAGCAACATTACGGTGTAAATCTGCCTTAAGTGTGGTCCAAGGTTGTTGCATGCAAGAGATATAGGCAATATTACCGTGTAAATCGGCCTTAAGTGTGGCCTAAGCTGGCTGTATGCCGAGAGTTGTAAGCAACATTACCGTGTAAATCGGCCTTAAGTGTGGCCTAAGCTGGTTGCATGCAAGAGTTGTAAGCAACATTACCGTGTAAGTCGGCCGTCAGTAAGAAAGCCGCAAGCTGGTTGTATGCAAGAGATATAGGCAACACTACCTTAAGAGTGGCATTTACAAGCTGTTTGTATTCGAGAGTTGTAGGGAACAACTTTACTTTGTAATCTGCAGTGGCGTAAGTTGGTTGTGTGCGAGAGTTGTAGGCAACAGTTCGACGGCTTTAATTTACTGTGTAAATTGGCAGTCTTAAGTAAATCCTGTGCAAAAATATTATTGATTTTTTCTGACTATTAGCTATGGTTTGCTTTCGTTAAACGATTCAATACTTAGGGCTCCACTGCTATCAGTTCAAAATAAATGATTTAATTATCTTGCCAGTCAAAGAACTCCGTTCCTTGTGTTTCTGTTTACAGATCAGACAATCGCTGAGAACACTCTGTGCTGCACAAGGAGTGGAATGCAGAAGAATGATAGTGAGAGTCCTGGCACAACAAAACAAAGGAATGTAGATTTCAATTTTGGATAAGTTTATAAAGTTAAAACAAGAAATTTGACACTTGAGGACGGAAAAACCTTGGACAATCTCCTTCACTCTAACGAAACGTACAAGTTGCCTGACTGATCTCACAGCGCATGAAAGATAGAACGCATTTGTTGCGATGGTGTAAGTCTTCGTCTATCGCTGAGTTGCGGCTGGAAATGATACGGTTCGAAGTTCGTTGCACGAAACAATAATTCCTGTGGTGCTGATTTCTGTATCCTGTTATAGAATCTTTAAAATAAATAGACGAAAATATTTGCGCGACTCCCCATATATGCATTTTTATTTAATCCACAATGTATAATGCCATTTAAATGAATGATTATCAGTATCGTTAATCATTCAGGTTATTGAAGTCACAACTAAGGGTACCGTAAGCGCCGTCCCTGAAAATAGAAGAGGTTAACCTTGATTAAGTGCCCACCCAACCCCCCACCTCTCAAAGTACTTTTTGAGCGTCCAACCTCGAATAAGCACTCCCCCCTGAGTGACGATGACATTGAAGTTTTTTGAGAATACTATTATGATAACTAAAGAGACCTCTTCAAAGACCAAACAACTAGTAGTTAGTCCTGGGCATAAACTGAACAATGAGCAGTTAAAATTTGCTCAAATATTTTTCATGTTTTGTTATTATTTATTGTTTTGTAATGGAATAAACCTTTCACTTGCTGAAACTGGTGAAAATTCAATAAGCGCCCAGCCTCAAATAAGCGCGCACCTCTAAAAGTTCCAAAAACTTAAATAAGCGCCCAGGGCGGTTAATCGCACAAATACGGTATGTTAAAATGGAGTTGGGATTCCCCGGGTAGAATTGGTACCTCTCCCAGTGCGTTGGTGACCGCATAACTTGAGTGTTTTTCATCTGAGATTTTATGTTTAGTTCTGATTCCTGACTAAAACGACACGGCAGTAAACTAAAACAATGACACAACACTTTGTATATGTGTTACTTTTTTCAACAAAAGAACATAACAGTTGAGTGAACTACTTTGAAGTGAAGCCTAAGAACTCCAGTCCATTTTCAACGACGTTCAATCACGGGTATTTCCTGTACCCCTTGTTGTATACCTTTTACAATAAAGAATTCTCTTTTGTCCGTATGTGTCTTATTTTTACATTTCAATTGTGAAGAAATACAGCTGTTCAGTCCATACTTCACTGTGTGAGTGTGTGCGCAGGTGATGCGTGTGTGTGTGTGCGCGCGCGCGCTCGCGAAGAAGTGGCTGGAGGGGGGTCTCGGGAGCTGGACGTTTCTTGCTGCGCCATGTGACGTCTGTTTACGTGATTGTGATTTTTAAATTATACTTATTGATTTTTAAAATAAGCAGGAAGTCTGTTTTGCGTTTGGTTGTCATTTCTTTTTCCTTTCCAAAATTGCAGAAAGTAGGTCCCTTTTGCAGCTTTCAGGAGATTGGGAACATAAATTCCTCAACGCTTTTCTTGCCTGCAACGACAAAAACTTGCGTTAGAAGAGGTACAATTTACTATGCAAGGCTATGGGAAAAAACGAACAAATCTAAAAGAAAACAAAGTTTAGGGTGTAAAGACCTTCACTAGTATTTCTTTATTTCGTTTTCTATAAAACGTCTTTGTCAAAACTTTGGAATAACATAACCCATTTCTAATATCCGATCTCTTAAAACTTTACGGACGTTGTTGAACAGATTTGCTGTACCAAATGGCTGTTTTCTGGACTTGTATATACGGCTACTCTTCGACCTTCCGATACAAACTTAGATTAAGGGCAATATAAAATTATATAAATGCATGATACCAAACAATAGGTTCCCGTAGAATAGAGAAGAGTGGAGTGGAGTGGAGCAGAGCGGAAGAAAGGATGGGCGGGGAGACGAGCCAGTTTGCTCTTGCGCGACGTGTGAAGTGCGGAGTGCTGGGCCGAGAGCGCTCGAGTGCAAGGCTTTTCAAAAATGGCTGGTTCAAAACAAAACTTCGCAATATGTACAAAATTTATATCACTGTTACAGATGAACGGTTAGACAGGTTTCCTTGTCGATAGGTAGTTGTCATCTTTATACAATTTGCAAGCTCCTAGTGGATGAATAATTGAATCATTGTTTAATTAATCAAAGTAAACATCTTTGAAATAAACTAAGTTTCTTTGAAGCCGCTTGCGGATTTTGGAGTTTCCATTCGCCTAAAGCAGCTTAAAGCTCAATCTTTAGAGTTTCAACAGAAATTCTATAGTTCTTATCGGTGTCCAAAATTTGATTTTAACCATTTTAAAATTTTTTAGGTTAAACTGTGTTAAAGAACTGCGATCAGAGTGATATCGTTTTGCCAATTTTGGACGCCGCCTTGGCTAATGCTGTGACGCGCTCGATACGAAATGTACAACACTAGCGGGCATTTAATATGTTCCCTTATGAAGATCTTTGCAATAAAGCTGAGCTGCGTTCTCAATTTTATATGAAAAGTTTAGAAATTTTGAATACGAAAAGTCATTTTATCACCTGCAAGTTCAAGTGTGCAATCGTTAATAAACAAGCAACGAGCAGAACTTCAACTCCCAAGCTCTTATATTCCATGACCCTGCGTAGGAAACACACTCATTATCAATTTCGAGATCTTCTAAACCGTCATCACGTTCATCCACTTCTTCATCCATGGAGAAGCAAAGGAATTCAAACTCTTAAGAAAGCGACTCCGTCATGTTTTCCAGTCCGCCCCGTGTTTTCGTATAAGTTTCATCGTGTTAGCCGGACAAACCGCTGCTCAGAGGCCAGCACGGCCGAAAAAACAGGTTGTTTTAACGTTTCTTCGGGGGCTCCGCGTATCGTTCTTTTTTGAGCGGTCTGGCTCGTTTACCCGCCAATCCCTTTTTACGCCTGTTACGCCCTGAATGGAGTGGAGTGGAGTGGGGTGGATTGCAGTGGAATGAAGTGCAGTAGAGTTCAGTTGAGTGGAGTGGAATGGAGTAGAGTAGAGTAGAATAGAGTAAAATTTAGTAAAGTAGAGTGGAGTGGAGTGGAGTGGAGTGGGGTGGAGTGCAGTGGAGTGGAGTGAAGTGTAGGTATGTAGAGTGGAGTTGACTGAATGGAGTGGATTGCTGTGGAGTGAAGTGCAGTATAGTGGAATGGAGTGGAGTGGAGTCAAGTGGAGTTGATTGAAGTCGAGTGGAGTCGAGTGGAGTAGAGAAGATTAAAGTAGAGTAGAGTGCAGTGGAGTGCAGTGCATTCCATTGGAGTGGAGTTAAGTTGAATGGAGTGCAGTGCAGTGCAGTGTAGTAGATTGCAGTGGAGTTGATTGGAGTGGAGTGGAGAAGAGTAGAGTAGAGTAGAGTAGAGTAGAGTAGAAAGAGTAGAGTAGAGTAGAGTAGCTAGTAGAGTAGAGTAGAGTAGAGTAGAGAAGAGTAGAGTAGAGTAGAGTACAGTACAGTACAGTACAGTACAGTACAGTAGAGTGAAGTAGAGTAGAGTAGAGTATGGTAGAGTAGAGAGTAGAGTAGAGTAGAGTGGAGTAGAGCTGGATTTATCGAATATGTTCTGAGCATGTTTTCCTTTGCAGATAAAAAAGAAGTACAACTGTTTGAAGGATGAACAATATTTTGTTGTTATTAGTTGTCTTCCGTTTTGGAAAGATTATCGATTTTGCTTATCATTTGCTTATTTTTGTTTTGTGATTTGGTATCCAATTTATGTTTTCGCGTTTACCCGTTCATAAATATTGTGTTGAATGAAAGCAGAGTTTAACATTTTAACTCACTTGTTAATAAAATAAAACAAACAAGCTGTGCAAAGGTGGAAACTTGCGTGTGTTTCAAAATCAAGCTTTTAGTAAAGCGAACTATAATTAAATGGAATAGGTGACCAATTTTAGCGATAAGCTATACTCTAAAATTCGTTTACTTGCCCAGGAACAATCAATTCTCTTACAAAAATTCTGCAACCTTTTCAAATCTACGACCAAGTTTCGATAGGCTTCCAAGCAGTGAAGCTATGAATTGGTGTTCAAACCAAATTAAAAACCCTTTTCGAAAACAGAGCGTAAATTCTAAGAAAACTTACTTCAAGAAATCTTTTTTTTCCATGTACATTCATGCTGGGGCCGCTAAACGCCGTTGTACCGCGAAGGCAAAGTTGAGTAGTGAACACAACTGCTAGTAGTAAAATCACAACAGTTTTTTTCATGTTGTCAAGAAATACTGGTGGAACCTTAGTTATCTGTCGCCTTAGCTGTATGAAATGGTGCGAGACTTTGACTGAAAACCTCAACTTTCTACCACTTTAAAACCAGGCGATTTGTGACATTAAGTCGTTTAGCAGTCGGTAGTAACTGATCCTTCTTATATATGTCGCACACCTGCAGTAGAAAATGTAAACAATGCTTTGCGGCAAAATGAACGCTTTCTTGCTTTTAGTTGAAGTGATTAGCTCGAGTGGGTAGCTTTAGAAACAATCCTATAATGCCCACAATTTCTGCCATTATCAAGCGTAATACCTTTCAAATGGTTTTGTTTGGCCCCATGGGGATGCACCTTTGTGAAGTCAAAACCAATCGGAGATTGGATTAATCGTGTTTATTGATTTCATAAAACGAAGAGGAAATTAAGCTCAAGTGTCTCTTCCGGGCTGGATGATGAGATATTTGTTTTGACCGGCAATAAAGCGTTCCACGTGCTCCATTTTCATGAAGAACACTGAATGAAGAGCGCTTTATGGACAGACTCCTTCCGAATGAAAACAGTCTTTTTACATACAAAGATTCCGACATCAGTGAAATTTGACACATTCTTTTGTGCATGGTTACTGTAAAACAAGAAGCTTTTTGGTTGCTTTTACTTGTCAACTTTTTTTTTATTGCCGGTTTACATTTGTTGTAAAAAGATCAGAAAATAATGCTGTCAAAATGCGGGATATTTTACTAGAAACGTGCAGCTGCCGAAGTCATTCTAGAATCTGAAAATACTTATTACTGGGCGGAGGTGCATTTCTCTCTTAAAATAATGCAGTAATTAACGAAATTATGAGGTTTTTCAGCCACACAGCGGGAGTCAGTTTTAAGGGGCGGCTATCATGCCGAGTTTTTCAATTCAATATATTAGAGGTTTTATTAAAACAAATTTTGGTCTACATTAAACTCTCCCATGCTTTAAGAGATTAGGGACATATACGGACATACTGATAGCTTTTGTCCGTCAGCAAAGTTTTAAAAGATTAAGTCAAGAATAACCTTGGTGGAAGGTAGAAATATTTTGCAAGTTTTTCAGTCAAACCACAAGTGTGAAGAACTGCAAGCAGTCCCAAACTAAAAGAACAAAAGCGTTATTTTCGTTACCATCACTGAATCAAAAACGTCAGGTTACGATTCTGAATCTATATTTTGAGAAAATATTTGTTGTAGCAATTAGTTTGAAAACTTATAATATTCATCACGATAACAAAGGTTTATTTAACAGTTTCCAGCTTAGAAGAAACCGGTATTTGTTACAACATTTCGTTAAGTGCAAGAGAAACAAAGCCTGACCAGTGAATACTACAAAACCAAGCTTAAGTAGATGGGCTGGAATCGAAAAAGTTCACTTAGTACTATCAGACACGTAACAGCAAATAACATTGTATATACATATTATATTTGTACTAGAACATTTTTTGCAAAGGATAGCTCAGTACTACTCATTGGTTTCACCCATCTCACTGTTAAATTTAACCGATCAACTGTTAAGAATCGCGTTTTGTTCTAAAGATGTTGCCCCCCATGACCAACGTACTTTTGGCCTCTGACACGGATTCAACAATATGTTTATAGCAGCACAATCAATAAGAAAGAACACACGTTTAGGTTCTTTTAATTTCTCTCGCTCTTCATTTTTACAAATAAAAGTATCTCTTGTATCAAATTCCGGCTCAGTTTGTCACCTGCTTAATGTTTGCAATTCGGTAAACTTGCAGCAATGATCATTGTGAAAGGTAATATAAATGCGTACAAATATATCTGAGTGGGTAATTAATATTAAAAACTGCTAAAAACAACTTCAAACGTCCATAGGCATAGCTTGTGATTAGATGCAACAATTCCGAGGAGATTTCATGGCATTCGTTTGTGTGTGTGTGCTTTTGTGACGTAAATTCGATAAAGAAATATTAAGTTTCCCGGGCCGACAAATTGACAAACTGACAGAAAGTAACAGGTTCCGAACAGCCAAAAAGAAAGACAAACTGATGTTGAGCTCCCGGCAAAGAGAAAGAAACGATAGAAGTTATAAACTCGTACAAGCCCGCAGTTACACGCATGACACAACCACATCTTCTTCTATTGATGGACTTATTTAGTCACTCAAAATCATAACTCAGCCTTTACAATGCAGCCTTTTTTTTTTTTTTAGGCGGATGCATAAAATTTAGCAGTTGTTTAATTTAATGAAACCCATGCGGTTTTTGGATTGGTACCTTCAATGCTTCATGTTTATAACGCTTTTGAAAGTTCATGTACACTCGCACAGCGCTCGTGGCAAATTGATTTAATCTGCCAATATCAAGTTTTAAATGATAATTTACCTATATTCAACTTACCACTTTTCCAAGTTGGAAAAAACCTAGAACAAACGTGTGTGTGGGCGTGTGCGCGTGCATGTGCGTGTGCGCGTTTGAGTGCGTGTGCATTTTCGTGTGCGCCTGCGTGTGCGTGTACGCATGCGCCACTTCCAGTCACAGTTGGAAACATGTGAGGCAAGAACAAATACAAGCGCAGGGTGTGCGCAAGAAAAAGGAAATTTTCCTTATATTTTGTTTTCCTTTTCCTTGCGCCTGAAGAATTGCAAGCGAGTAAAGTGAACTGTCAGAGGAGAGCATGTTTGGTTCAGTTGCCCTTGGATAGTTTCGACCAAAGATGTCTGAACCATGTGAACTGTACCTTGTTGAAAACCGCCTTCGTCCACAAGACAGCCTTTAGAAACAATCGAATGTAAACTGAAAACTACAGGAAAACGCACTAGAGAAGTAGGATTGGTTGTTTCCGCATTAATAATTCGCCTCACACGATATCAATAACCCCTCGCAAAGAAATGGAAAATGGAAAAAAAACTGTTTCACTTTGACTGCTGCCACGTAAAAACAGAAAAGGAAACTAGGGATTTGTTTATCAATATAGTAAAACCCCTCTCTTATTTTAGAGGAGTCGTTCGTTCACTGGACGCATTTGTTGCCATTTCTGTGTCAAAGGGGGCGGAGCATTAGAGACGTATTAGAAAGGGAGGCGTTTGTTTGAGGCTAGGCATATATTAGAATCTAAATGGAATGTGAAAGAAGCTTTTAGACCGCTCAGTAAAATGTTTCTTTTGTTGTTATTTCAGGACTTGATTCAACTTAAATTATGCGGATCTACTTTATGTTTTTAAACCTTCTTAGTTTGTTCTTAATTTTTTTTGACATTCTGAGCTCAATCCTGCTGTTTCGATTTCCGAAGATTTGCAGTACTTTGAAGCTACGGTATTAGCTTCGATCATTCTCCAACTCAAAAAACAAAAGGTTTATACCAACTCTGGTTATTTCGTTAACCACCTACATGACAATTTTTTATTTTTAAATAACAATACGAAAGTCTCTGAGACATGTACAAGAGTCATTTATGCTATCAGCACGAGTTTCAAGGACGGACGCCGTTCGGGAACCGTAAAGTTTGAAAATATTTACCAAACGTTCAAAATGTACAAAAACACTTTTTGTGTTTATCAAAAGCACATTTTGTGCTTGTCAAGAAGAGATAGTTATCTATTACCTGTAGTGGCATTTAGTTTAAAATCTTCTTTCTTTTTTCAAAACATTAAAATGGGCGTGTCTTAAATGAGCGTGCACGTGCTTTGCGTAGTACTTTTCCCGACACTGGGGATGCCAATAAACTTAAGCAAGTGTACGGTAATTCCTTCTTCATTAAACTGACCAACGCTATGAGCTAAGTAACGCGCACTCAGTATTAATATTTTTAAAAGCTAAAAAACACTATTGTATTACCGCAAGGCACTTGTACATTTGATATAGTCTTTGACATCTGCAATGCATATTAATATCTGACAAAATATTTTTGACAGAAGGAGAATGAGAAAAGATAACTGAAGCAGTTTTTCAAGCGGTTTTCTCTTACTTTTAGAAGCGGAGGTGACGTTAAAACAAACTGCAACAAATACAGATAGCAGAGAAGTCGTAGATTAAACTCGTTAATTACTTCTGTTTTTATCTACATGGTCTTAATTTTATAATCGCTGAAAAACTGTAAAATATATTTTGTTAAGCAGATTAGTTAAGTTAATTAATTTAGTAGGTGATAAGCCTTTCGTTTGCGTGCAAAGTCGAGAAAAAAAATAATTTCACATAAACAAGCTGAACGAATACGTACAAGTTGGAAAGGTACATGAACTGTCATAAATAAAGTGTGCTTCATAATTAATAGTAATAATAAGAATAATGATAATAGTGATAATGGTAATAATAATAATAATAATCAATAATAGTAATAATAGTAATAAAAATAACAGTAATAATAATAACAGTAGCAATAGCAGTAATGGTAATAAATATAGTAATAATAATGGTAGTAGCAAAAATAATACCTAAAATAAGAACAACATTAACAGTCATAACCAAAACAGCTCTTAGGATCGTAGTATGGAGAACATGAATGCCATTTTTGAACTACAAAAAATCTGAAGCTACTAAGCATGGCCGAAATACGTCCATGTTCAAAACTTCAAGTGTTTAACTTCAAGTGTTGTCATATCAATTTGCATAAATTTAGTCTTCATCATAGATGAAGCTTGCTGCGCTCCGGGACTTTCCAGGAACTTTTCGAGCAATTTCAAGGATATTTTGTACAAAATAAAATACTTTATGTTAAGAACTTTTCTTATTCTGTTTACCAATTCAGCAATGAGTTTTATAAGATTTGCTTCTGGGAGAAGGTCCAGCCTCCGTTTTTGTTTTCAAACGTTGTTACATTAAAGGATTAACTTCCGATACCGACAGTCTTGATTATTTTTGCAGTTAAAGGGATTTTCAAGGAACACAACCCTAGTTCAAGGACTTTCAAGAGCCAGGATTTTTTTTACCAATTTGAGGACTTTCAAGGATTTTAAAAGAACGTGGCAACCCGATCTAACAGTGATAACGTATATTTGCTGTGTCTAAACTGTAAACAGATGAAACTTTCGACTTGTAGTAAGAGATTTTAATACCATGAATATGTCAAAGTGTTTGAAGATTTTTTAGTCCTGAAAATGGACATGATAGTTTTATTATCAGCAAAAAACTTAAAGTTTATGTTCTGCCTTTTTATACCTATACACAAGAAAGACTATTTACAGTTTACCATAAAGCAAAGAATGAAAAAAAATACCACGATAGATTTATCACATGCAATCATGGCTTTCGAACGCTGTGTAGTACATCTTGAGCAAACTCAAGCCATAGTGCTCACCTACACCTATATTCCCCTGTCCTCCCCCACAAAAACAGCGTGTTCTTTTATGCTTTGTTTTCAAGAATCTGTTCATCAAAACCAAATTTGCTTTTTTGTGATAATCAGCTGGTGTGGAGAAAACACATAGTATTGACACTCATACACCGTAAATCACTGCTTTCAGTAATAGGAAAACATGCACAAATTTGTTTCGATGTTGTAAAAGTTGTTTTTTGAATACAAACAGCAATCCAATGACTAAAACAACTGAAATCTGTAGTTCAAGTTACATGGAATAATGTAAGACATAAGATTTTGTGGAAACACCACTTCAGTTGTGCTATTAAAAATAACCAAAAACGTTTGTTTCTCAGAGTTGCTTTCTCGTAAAAGTCGAGTACATGCTCTAAATTTGACGTAAACACTATCTGTCTATCTCGTGACAGAAATAGTTTAGTCCATCAACCTTGAGTTCTCTCAAGAGAGTGCTAATTTAGAAGACATCGAGCAAGATATATACCGACATTTACTATTATTTCTATTTGTTTATTTTTATTTTCTCAGCAAACTCATTTTGTTCCCAAGATTCCTTTCGCCCTTCTCTTCATGGAGACAAAAACAGTGACTGTTGTTTTCGTCGAGTGCGTTTGAGGACACGATGCCGCGCACAATCCTCTCAATTAAAAAGATTATCAGATAACTCTTAAAAGTTCTAGTTCTGATAGAGCTGACTAAAACTGTCAGCAACGGTTGTCAACCTTTCGCATCCGCTTCCAACGTGTTGTTTTAAAGTGCCCCCACTTACTCACCTCATTATTTGGACAAAACCAAGATCGGATATTTCCGGAAAGATCTTCCTCTTCCCACTTCCAATTTGCACGTTGTTTTAGACTTAATCTTATACTAATGGAAGTTTCTTTGGAAACAATTGTCAGCCAAAAGTATAGTTTTTATGGACGTATTATAGATATGACGAGTTTTTTGTTCGTTTTAATCACGACGGGGCGTTTGACTTTCATTTCTTTTTGCGTCACTCTTCTGCGTCGAACAACTTCCAGAGGTTTGTCCAGAAAAGTTTTGATAACTGTTCCCACGTGGTGGAGATGTTCTCATATTCGTATTTTCTAGGGTTTCTTTCCAGCTGTTCACAACTGATTTCTAAACCAGGACAAACGACTGGGAAAACGTTTCCCCGTGTGTTTGTCCTAATAAAAAGCGAGACAATCAGTCGATCAATTTTCATCTCCGTTCCTTTGTGTGGCTATAAAGACATTTAATTAAAACTAAACCTAAAAGCTAATACAATTTATTGTATTTTATAGCTTTTTAAAATCTAAAACACATAAACTATGAGCTTATTTGAAAGGTTTGTGTGTTCATTATAATTCTAAACCAAGGGTTATCTAATTTATGTGACGCATTACTCGCTTTAATCCATTTACAACGGGTCCTAGTCAAATGCTAAGTAGAAATCTAAGATAGATAGACGTACTTCACAGTTTCAATAATTAGTTACAATTGATGAGCTACCGTAAAAAGCACGATACACAAGAATGCAAGGAATATAAACTTTAAAATCTTGCCTTGTGAAAACGTGCGGCTGAGGCTTAGGTCATGACTACATAATTAAGTCTCCAGCTGAGTGACAAATGGACTCTTTCTTGTTTACAGTTGGGTTTCTTATTGTGTTTTATTTATTTTGAGGACAGGTGCATTAAGAATACATTAACGAGATTATGAGCGTAAAGATTTAACCTTCTTAGTAGCCGGTAACTATGGCTCAGACCTATATAAAGCTGCTCTCCCAAAGCCAGAGCCAGAGTTCTGTACTGACAGTGCCACTACCGACAAGACTGTGTCCTACAAGTACTACAACGATGCACAAACTCGCCCTTGCTTTGATGCTAGCCGCTTCTCTTTTGTTGTGCATTTCCAATACAGAAGCCTTCAACTCGAATTTAAAGAATTTCGAGGGAAAAAGAACGCTTGAGGTAACATTTAAGATGACTTTTGTAGAGTTAGCCGATATAAGCCAACCATTTTCGAAGAAACCAATATCGGACACAGTGTTCAGGTTGTAACTAGAGCAGCGGTAGGGTAGAGTAGAAAGTAACAAGGAATTTTAAAATTGGTTAACAAGAATCGGATATTTTCGTATGATAAAACTATAAGCTGTCATAAACGACAGTTTGGTTTCGATTTTAATACATTAATGCTAGGTTAACTTATCATATCGAAAAAGAAAGATAAGAAATACCAAACACAGCATTTAATACGGTAATAATATGCCTAAAAACACCAACTATGCAACCGATGAAAACGAATGTTATCTGTATACATTTGACGTTCATGAAACTGCTTCACAAAATAACCTCCGTGCTTGAAAATACAGTTGAACGATACAGTACAAGAATGGTCAGTCAAGGTTTTGTGATAATTATACTCAAGATTTACTTCTACCTCCATTGTTACTTTAAAACTCTTCTTTTTCTTTTTCCTTTTCTTCTTCTTCTTCTTCTTTTTTTTCTTCTTCTTCTTCTTGTTCTTGTTCTTGTTCTTCCTCTTCTTCTTCTTTTCTTTTTCTTCTTCTTCTTCTTCTTCTTCTTCTACTTCTTCTTCTTCCTATTCTTCTTCCGTCCACTCTTCTTCTTTTTCTCTATTTGTACTAACACTGTGTTATTGCTGCTGCTGCTACTACTACTACTACTATTACTACTGCTACTACTACTACTGCTATTCTTACTACTATTACTATTCTTACTACTACTACTACTACTACTACTACTACTACTACTACTATTCTTACTACTACTATTACTTCTACTACTACTACTACTACTACTACTACTACTACTACTACTACTACTA
>JAOBRG010059339.1:0-21520 GCA_027574985.1 Umimayanthus nakama | reverse complement strand
GCCCCTATTTTTTGAACCACACCCCATAAATAAAATCCCTTTTTAGACAGTTGATAAACAAACCAGTTCAAAAATTTCAAACTGGTTTGAAAAAAATAAACTGGTTTAAAAACTTTAAACCAAAAAAAATTTTGAACCACAACATGTACACCCGCCAACCCAGCAAGAAACCACCATACCTTCTTGGTCCCTTGCCTCTAACACCCATCAAGGAGACGGGAAGGACATCATTTCTACTCTCCATCCCCTGAAGCCGGTAAATCACCTTCAAACAAGAGGAACAAAAACATAGTAAATGCCGTTCTTCCTTAAACTGATTTGGATTTCCATATAGTGTTACAACAATACTTCAAAAAGAATGGAATTCGTGTTCCGAGTAAAGAAAATTCATGCAAAGTTGTGCCTTCCTTAAGGTTACATTTATACCATTTTCAAACAACCAGCTGTTTTCCAATATCAGGATTAGCCTAAAACTCGTTCAGGACTATTTGAGGAGTTTCCCGGTAAACAGAAATCCGCAGGAATTTCCAGGGCTGTTAAGGGAGGTGTGTGACCCTGCATGACCTAAAATAGGCAGTTTCAGAAACAAAAATGGACTGTTATGCAGTCTTGGCAAACAAGAAAGGTAGTCGCAAGATGGTTTCTACCGTTGCAGTTTCACGAGTACATGGTGCCAAACCTCTCTAACATTTACTTTGTATCCACAGGATTGGGCGGGGAGGTTACCAATGTGTGATTACCTTTCCTCGGGTGACCACAAAAGATCAAATAAATTCCTAACCAAAAGTGTCTATGAGAGTTCAAACGCAAAGATTACACACTTTTCTTGTCAAACTTCCGATTGAGGGAGCAAGTTTCAATGTCAATTCATGATTCCAGGCTTGACAGGTACATCGCCATAATAATGGTGAATCAAATGCAAAATATAATCTAGATCTGCAATATCTTCAATCCCTAGAAAGTCTCCTTACCCTCTTACACTCCAGCACCTCATTTTCTGACAGCGTCTCCTTAACTATGAGTGTTGGAAGCGGCTCTAGAAGTTGGGTCATGTTACACACCACCGTGTCACTGATAACCATGGGCCAGTAGCGAGTGCTTCGCTCGAGTTGGGCAACACCTGCACACACATTATCACATGCAGTTAGTTCCACTTAGTTAACAGCTTCTATCAATGCAGTCGGTTTTGGCTAGATGGTCCTGCTCCTGATTTAGAGTAGCTCAGTTTTCCCGCTCTAGCTGGCCAAAGTGCAGGAAAATAGAGAGTATTGGTGGTAAAAAAAATATGCGTGCTTTTAAATTGGCCAGAACCAGTTCTCTGCAGCCAGCCAGACCGGAGACACGAAAAAACCCTCCCCAATTGACTTTTTCGACCCCAGCTTTCTACACCTCTGGTGTCAATTTTTGTATAGAAATTATTGAACTATCATTAATTAATTTTTGGAGAATGTTTAACAACTTAAAGATTTGAGTTGAGCCAGAGTGGGGATTGAATGTAGGTGTTTGACGTACCTCTATTGAGTGGAATCAGCCCTTTCCTCTTGAACCAAGAGAATGGTGCGAGACGATTCACCTTCATGAATTCACCAAAATCCTAAAATCAAAGAAAATGCTTAGTGCAAGGTTATCGATGGCCATGATAAGATCTCTGATTGCCAACCAAGAGGTCCCGGGTTCAATTCCCGGCCTTTTTATGGGTTAAAACTTTGGAGTATCTTTCGCAACACAACACTGTCGGTGGACAGGGACACTAAGCAGTTGGTCTAGCTTACTGAAACAATATCCAGGAGACTTAAAAGAGCCCAGACACTTCTGGAAAAGAGTGGGATAGTGATCGCCTGTTTGGAGCCTGGGTCTGAGGTCATGCATGTATCAGATGCTTCAGTTTGATCTCATGACTTGCTGCTTCTTCATAACTTCGAAGCAGTGATCAGCTAGACAGCTTTAGCTTCACTTTTAGAGACTATCATGATACCGGAAACAAAAATGAACGTGGATGCTAAGATATCTACGGCACTTTTTGGACAAACATGTTCATGCCAGTCCTTGCTGTACCCTAAGGAAATCGCACAACATAAAACAATTGTTATCTACTTAGCTTTATAAATGTTTCCAGTTCAAGTGAGTTATGGTACTTTCCTTACCTAGCTGATAGCCGAGTTGGAGCCTGTCGACCCGCGGCATTTCTCCATTGGTCAACACATTTTGAATAACCGTTGTTACTACTCAGTGTTATACTTCAACACTTTCTAAATAATTCCATTTTAATAAGACACGCATTTTTGCAAAAGCAACTTTCAATGTCTTAAAGTGAAAATAATTAGGAGCACTTTTAAAAACATTTGAAATTGAAATCAAGGTCGTGAGAACAAACCACTGCCCAGGGAATATAATCACTTACTTACTAAAGACCTAGGAAAAATGGTCTTTCAGAAAACGAATCATGGGTTGAACCGCAAAATGAAGTTCAAGTTCAGTTTTACAGGTACTCATTAAACAGACTACATACATTTGATAAGAGAAAGAACATTACAAACTTATAGTTTGTGGCAGAAAATTTTTGCAATGCAAATAAACAATGATAGTAACTACAGATCTGAGGTAAACTAGTTACCAACTAATAAGATTTGTAAACAGATAAATTCGTAACAATTGATTACAGAGAAATATATCAAGCAGACAAGAGCAGAATATCCTAAAAGTAGTTTTAGGTCTGTTCCGACGAAGGGCTAACGCAGTCTGCTCCGACGAAGGGCTTACGCAGTCTGCTCCGACGAAGGACTAACGCTCAAAACGTCAGCTAAAGACTATATCCAACAGGCGAAAAACATATCAACTCTTGTTGATCAAACCCATTTGTTCAGCGTACTCGCCCACGCAGAAGAAACAGTTTTTTCAAAACTGGTCTCCCAGTAGTTTTAGGTCTTCCTACTTCCTCTGTTACAACAAAATATAATATTGACCCGGCCAGAATACTAAAAAAAATAAGCATCAAAAGTTGACAATGGTTATAAAGTGTTGTCTGTATATTCTACACTCACATTTATTCTGTAGTCTGTGACTCTACCTCCACACCCCTCACTGATAGACGGTGGGTCTTCCATGGGTGTCCGGGACGTAGTGATGCAGTGAATGAATATATCACCTATAGATAAAACAAAAATCTTATTCAGCTACACCACAGGCACTAGATGTTGTGGATAATTTGGTCACTTTCCATTTGTCCGCTCCGACCGGTTTGAATGGAAAGATCAGGCTTGGATGGGCGAATTTTTTCTACGCTTACTAAAACTGCAGCATTGCTCAAACTGAGACTCGTACTTGGAAAAATTTCAAGAAAAAAATAGATGTTAAAAATGCTGAACAAAGGTGGGCATGACGAGTTTCGAACGTGGGACACTATAAACAGGAGTCACTATTCACTACCACTACACTAACCCATCATTTCGCTGGCAGCACTTCACAATTTTTATGTATGATGGCGTAGAAAAAAAATCGCCCAGAGCGGGAGATTGGAGTTGTTCTGATCCATGAGCAGGGCAATTCTGGCCAGAACCAGTTCTGAGAACTCATTTGTTCAATTTAAGAACTGACTGGCCAAACTGGACAAATGGAAAACGGTTTATGTTTGCTGGAGTGTCTACCTGTTTCGAGAAAATTCTCACTGATTTCTGTGAACACGAAAGACTGCAGGTTTCACCACTGACAAGCCAAGATGCTCCGGGAGCTTTTGAGCAAGTTGACACATTTTATGTCCCTATTTATAGTCAGCGCATTCTGCGTTTCCACGTTATTGGCTGGCTAGGTCAGGAACAAATTGTGTAAGTCAATAGTATTATGGAACCGGTGTTAAATCTTCCAGAACGCTGGAAACAGTTTGGACAATCAAATATTAGCTGTACTGCATATGGTTTCTAATCAATACAGACCTGTAGCACTGGAATCTGACTGTGATTACGCACAAATCTGGAAATTTGTGTACACATTGCTGGTACTGCTAAATAGAACTAGGAAGTCTTAAAAGATGAGATACATGTACTTTAAAAATTGAATTGGCTGACTTAATTTAATTTGTAAAGTTTTAAAGACTATCTAAAACAAACTTAGCTAGATGATCTAACTGTGGGAAAGGTTGTACAGGTGAGAATGAGTCAACGTCATAATGTACCTCCATGGCTGACCAATATGTGGGACACCACCCTGCCGCCAGATTTTCTTGGTTGCTCAAGCATGACTTGACGACCTTAAATGAAACAAACGCAATACATGTACTCGAGAGCTTGGGATCTGATATGTATGTTAGAAAAATATTTTGTGCAGTACATGTTTAAAAATGATCACATGTTCAAAATATATACTACTGTTTACCAATCCACTATACGCTACTCAAACTATAATGTTTTAAAACGTCTATTTTGATGTACAGTACACGCAGGACTCGAGTGGTGAGGGAGGGGAGGGGGGTGTGGTTTGGGAAAGGGTCTTTAAATTGTTTTCATGTGTGTGTGTGCCACTTAAATACAACTATTTTTATATTCTTGCTTAGATTTTCTCCAGAACAGGCTTTAATTCAGATTTTAGTTAAATGGAGTATTGAATTAAGAAAAAGTTCTCAAAAGGGCCGGAACATAGCCACTCTAAAATGGGACCCTAATTCAAGGACCAAGACTTAATATCCCTCCCCAAAATCTGTCTTGAGATATTCTTAAAATGTTTTGTGACTCAGATTATTTGATGGCAACCCAAAATCAAACTACAGACTAAAGATACTGTTGTTATAGCAATGGAAAGAGTAGCAACAGTGTCATAAAACCACTGGATTGGTGAATCTTACCTTGTAGAAGGAACTGGATCAGACAAGCTGCAGGTCTGCTGTTGACCTGTCAGAACAAGAAAAGATTGATGTGAACAACTGAGTGATTACAAACATGTAATAGTTTAGGAGGAGTTTTTCTTTGAATATCTTCTCAGTATGAAGTTTTTATGCTGCAACTAAAATATCATGAATGACTTCAAAACACGAATTTAGTGATGCTGGAGGTCTGAGTGGCCGATCACTGTCGCACGAATGTACATGTATCTGTCATCACTGCTGCACATTAATCACTGCCACACCACAGCTGTTACTATTCCTGTCATACCACTGCAAGTGTCATCACTGTCACACTGCTTTCACTGTCGCAACACAGTAGTTAATGTTTCTGTCATACCACTTCAAGTGCCATCAATGTCACACTACTGAAACTGCCATCAATGTCCCACTACTATCAGCTGTCAAGCCACAGTATTCAGTAAGGCTTAACTCTACGAATATGCTTTCTTTGTTTTTTCTTTCTTTCTTTGTTAAGGTTTGCATTCTTTAACAATAGGGTTTGGGTTACTTATATTGTCTTTTATCCAATGGGATCTTTTGTTCATGGAGTTAAAGATGACCCACAGTGTTTGCTATTCCTGTGAGTCACACCAATTCAAGTGTCAACACAGTCACACCACAGTAACTGCCATTACTATGTGTCAAGCTATTGTCACTGTCAGGCTGCAGTACTTACTAAACATAACAGTCACACCACTGTGACTGCCAGCACTGTCACACCACTGTAACTGCCACCACTGTCACACTTACATCACTGTTACCCCACAGTGACAATTATCTGTCACTTCACTGCATCTACCATCAATATCACATCACCGCCATAAAGTTTGCATTTTTGCAACTACTATCACTGGCCGCCACTATCACTGCCTCCACAGTTACACAATTGTAATCACCATTACTGTCACTACATGTAAAATAACACTTCTGTTGACTGCTAGCTTTACTCCATTGCTGCAGTACATTATTGCCATGCAATATAAACAAACTTTTCACGATAAATAATAATAATAACAATAATAATACTAATAGTAACAAATAAGGTGTTATATTCATGTTACCTCCACTGGCGTCACCCTGTATGCACCAATGCAAGGCTGCAGTTCTGTGAAATAAAATAAAACAACCAAAAAACAAAGTCATCGAGTTTTTAATTGCACTGGTACCTGTGAATTTGATTTGCAAAAGATGATACTTCAAATTATAGTGCTTTAGGGATAAACAGTTTTTTTCCCCTGGAAATACAAACCTTTTCAGGCACATGTTTAATGTACATAAAAATTATAGTGGTTTAAATGTGGTAAGCTAAAAAGCTCTAATAACTATCCAAAATAATACCTTCTAAGAAATACTTTAGTGGTCTGTGCAGTTTAAATTTGCAATCAATTTTACTTTCTATTACAAGCTTTGCTTGATTAACATGTGAGTAGCTACTACAAGCAGGTGTTTTGAATTAGAAAATATTGAGTAAAAGCAAGAGACACTCGTAGTGAATCAGTATGCATATAATACAAGTAGGTTTGCCTTTGACCTGAGAAAAACTATTAAAAAATGTTTTCTACTCACTCAGTTCACACATTGTGCAACAGCTTGAGAAAGTTAAACATGTATTTAGTATTTTTAAAAAACGGTTTTCAGAACACCTAACTACTGTAAAAGTGATTCTTGCTGAAACTACTACATCAGGTAATGAAAGTGCTTTTAACTTCTATCATTCAGTTCTGTAATCAATGTTTTCCCATGCTGAATAACTACCTGATACACTGGAACTCTTTGGAGTGCACCATTTCATGATGACAGTGTCCCTGGAGCTAGGGCCCTCCTTCTTCCCAGTACCACCAGTAGTCGCACCTGCTGCCGAGTTACCACACAGCTCACCTGATTTAACACAACAACATTGTCAGGGGAGGGGATCAGAGTGGTGTCAGTGGGAGATGGGTGGGCCACAAAACCCACCTGATAATTCAAAATTACTGGTTAGTTACAGCTGTAGAGACGGAGGGGGATATGTACAGTATCCTGGGAGGATGGAAAGCTGAGTGAAGTTCAGTGGAAAAGATGGTCGTCCAAACATCAATCCTCAACCAGGCTGGGTATCAAACTGGGGACCTCAGTATTGGGAGGTACTAGAGATCTTTTAAAACCACTGCACCAACCCCTCTGTCCTAGAACATGTCTGTAAGTTATACCTACTGCCTTTGAACACATAATTTATAGTGTCATTTTATGTACAGCTTCTTTTCTTCTGAGTTTTTTCCATGTTCTTTTTTACTTTTTACTTGCACCTAGTCAACTTTCAATTTTCTTAAGCTCATTGCATTTACGGCTTATAATTTATTACTCAAAGAACAACTTTAAAAAAATTTAAAAAGCTCTACCTACCAAATATAGAAATTTCATGGTGAGCCTCTGCCGGGTGAAGAATTTCTACATCATAGTTTGCAGAATTCCCTGATTGTTGTTCCTCCTGTACAGTGATCAAGCAAATTGTTTATTAGCACAATAGGAAGAATGTCATTCATGCATCTAATTTAAAGATATTTCCCACCAGTTATATACTTTATAGTTTCATTTTTTATTGAAGATTTAGGGGAGGGGGCAAAGGGGCTGGGGCCCCTCTTTTGGTGGAATATTCTCAAAACCAAAGGATTTATAAGAAAACGACTGAAATGAGCATTCAAAAGCCATTTTAAGGGATTTTGGGGCCCCACTTTCTAGAATTTTATTAATTATAGCTACTGGGTCAACATTTTGGATCTGTCCTTGCATGTTACACACAATATGAGGGTCAAAAACCCCAACTGGCACTGGTAGGCCGGCCTGAAGCCTTGACACAATAATGTGACTGCATGGTGGGCAAACTGGCCAGAACTCAGGACCTCCTGCATGGTTACCATTCATCCCTTTATATGACTTGGCCATGCTGCATTCCTCTATGACTATACTGTATAATATTATACAGCGAAATAAAGACAAAGTTTAATTATTATTACCTTCATAGGGATACCAGTGACTGTCGTTGATTTGAGGTTGTAATGTTTCTGCACAAGAAGACTCATCTTGCTGACCAACTGTGATGCTTTGATTGACTGAACTGATGCTGACACATTGGGCAGCCCCTAAAGGATGCAGAGACAAAAATAATTACAGCATATCTTGCCTTTCTAGAACTCAGCATATTTTTTGAGTGTGATACACATGTGAATGAAATATTAAGACAAAATTAACATGTGTTAGCATTTATAGGGCTTGAAAGCATGATGTTGACTTGAAATCTTTTGTCTGCACATAAACATACATTTGTCATTAAGAAGTTAGAATTAATTGCAAGCTGAATTAAGTTGAGGCAAATGCTAGAACTTGAAGTTAAACTCATGAATTAAGGTTAGGAGTTAAACTAAAATTATTTAACTCAAGAATCATAGTTTGAACCCATACATTGTTTAATATAAGTACTAACTAACTAGACATTCAAGTACATTAAATACGCTCAAGTCATGCAACCTTGATAGTAAATTTCTGATCTAATTTAAGCCTTGAGAGCAATGAAAATCAGTCTTCAAGACTGAGGTTAGAAACTCGACATTTTGATTCCAATACTGTTTCTTAAATTCATTTGAGTATTTTGACTGGTATTTTGGTGCACAGCTGCAAATATGACTGATTCTGGTTGATATATACCGTTTGTATTTTCAACTGAAAGTGTATCATTTAATTGGATCTCTGAGGGTACTTATGGAGATAGTTTTGATGCACAGTTTCTGAGGGTACAGTATTTATGGGACGTATATTTTTGATGCACAGTTTCTGGTTTTGAATCAAGGCTTCATATTAAGTCAGTATAAACCTAGGGTCATATTACCTTTACAGACTTCTCTGACAACTTGATGTTATCTCCACCATGTATTACATGCAACATTACAAGATCAATGAAGTGGACTAGAAGACAGCTGAAAACATCACAGTAAAGCATTATGACTTGGTGGTGGAACCTTTTGAACACTCTAGCTAGGATGGGTGATTTACATTTTGTTGTCAAAACACATGTACTTGTAAGATGCTTTCACCTAGTTTAGATTGTTGACAGGTGGGGGTTTTAACCTTATTTAGACTAACGACAGGTGGGAAAAAAGGGCTTAACTACATATTGTATTTTGAATAGGGCTACAGGTATCTTGAAGTTTCTCTAGCCACCTTGGTTTAGGGGGACTCCTTGGGGGCTGAAAGTGTCCATTGCCTAAAGAGAAATTAGCATTAAAGTTACTGTTCAGTTTGAAACCAAAGGTAATGGCCAATTTGAGATTACTAGCCATATTGATATATCAGAGATAATTAAACTTTAAAACAGTGAAAAAAGTATTGTGATATCTCAAATACAGAATCAGATTTTGAAACAGAAAAGTTTCTATAGAACTGAGCTTAACTAAGGTTAACCTTACAAAACAAACGTGTTTTCTAGGCAAGACACTTCTCTGGTCTCCTAGGCATGTAGAAATCTCCAAAAAGTACTGTATGTGTCAAGTAATTTACCTGCCTCCTTTCGAAACTCCAGTTCCAAGCTGCTTCATTGCTTCACTTACACAGGCCACAAGAGAGTTTGCATGCCCTTCACTTTATATGTGTTTCAAATGTACAACAAGATATAAAATACAGATTGAGATTATTAGACAAATGATGGAATAAAATGCTTGCCAATCTTTAATTGAAACATAAGCTCTAAACTATAAAATAATTATATTAATATATCAGGCTACTAACAGCCCATGAGTTTGGAATTCATTCCGATCTGTGGCGAAAAAACATAATTTTATCCATTACATGTGTCTTGACTCCTGGCAGCATGTGAAAACAAACAGTTGTGGTGTCAAACAATTCCGTCCATTTTTTCCATCATTTTAAACAAAGAGTGCTTTACAATCATTGTTACATGGAGTTAAACTCTTTATTTTCTAATTGCAAGCTTAAAAATAATGCAAAATTTTACCAACATCTGCTAAGTTATTATTAGCTTTGAATGGCATCAATCAGATGATTATAATTAATAGTTAGTTAGTTTTGGGCCATTTTTTAATTTCTTAGAAATGCTTTGTGTAAAATTAGGGTGGTTGGATCCGTGCTCCCAGAAATTGAATTGGTCTGGCCTAAACAATGTTTAACAATTACATGTTCTAAAATTTACTCATCTTTGGTATAAATACCTCCCACCTAGTGTGTTTCAAAACTTTTTTTCACTACGCCAGAAACATACATACAGTGTAGTTACAACACAAGATATGCCTCCCAGGAAAACTTAAAATGAAAATCAAAAGTATGCACTGGTCAATTCTGGCAAACAAGCAATCGCCTATATGGCAACAGACTGTACTTTAAGACATTATCCCTGCCAACTTGAAAGATCTCAATTTATTTAGCTTTTCAAAAAAATTGAGATTACAGTTTTTGTCTGAACAACAATCTGTAACATAATAATCCATACTCCTCTAATTCACTTCTCTTAAACATTTACGTTTCTCCCTTTAATTTTAAACTTAAAAAACAGGAGCCTGTTTGAAAACTGAAAAGTTTACAGTCTCCTGAATCAAAATCAAAATATCACTGTAGTAAGGTATTTATCTATTCATTTATTTATTTACACGGTTCGCCAATGGGGGCAGGGATTAACCAACAGAGCAAGGTTCCAATAATGGGTTCCTGAAAGTAAGTGCTGTAGTAAAAATGTCAATTTTAATGCCAGTATGTACATATACACAAATAATGGAAATAAAGTTGTTTTCTACATCTAATTTATTACTTGTCAACACTTTCGTATCAAGACAAGTTGTTGTTTTGTTGTTGTTGACAGTTCCATACAACTCGTTCCACTTTGGTTCTGAAATTGGCTCAAATTAAGAGGTTGAAAAATCTCCTTTCTAGAATACCCCCTAAATACATGCAGGCCATACCCCTTATACCTTGGCAAGCTTGCATTACTTTTGTAACAATTAATTCAAACTCCTGAAGCTAGTCTTGAAGTGAAAGGCAAAATACCTTTTCAGTGAAGTGATACAGATTATCCTGCCATTGTTTTCCAAATTCTCACTGTTCTCTGGTTTCTCCTTTTTCCCTGTGAGTTCAGCAAGAGACTGAACAGCTGCTGTCAGTCCATGAGTCAAAGAACAGTCTTCCTCTGTGCCTTCCCTGGGTTGACCAAGGCTTGCAAATGACTTCAGCAGCTGTAGTACAGTTGTCAGTGATAGTTAGAGGGCCATTAATTAATACCAGCTCTGTATTTTATGTACATGTAAGTTGATGCACTTAAACTAGTAATTGGTAAAAAAGTCTAAATTTGAGAAATACCGGTACAACACTTTTTTTGTACAGAAACAGAAACTATTATTTTGGTTGACCACTGATATCAAAACTTTCCATTTATATATATTAATTAAATTTAATTCACAAAAAATGTTTTGAGGTTTTAAAGCTTAGTGCTTTTGCTTTGAACAGTAAGTAATATATTTTAGTTTAATATTTTATTATTATTAATAATATAATTTTACTCTTTTTTCAAACAATTTGTTTTGAACTTGATAAAAAAAAACTTGATAAAAAAAATTATGATTACCACTTTGTGTGACAAATGTATTATAAGGCCTTGATTAAAAAAAATTGTACTATTAATAATACTTATTTTTCGTAAGGTGATGACAATGTGAACAGTGCCAAACATTTTATTTTTTCATCAAACCTTTTTTCCTGCGAGTAAATGCTTCAAACTTGTACAAATTATGACACCCTGTAAGTTTGACTAATTTCTTTGAGTTAGCAGATATTTTTACTTACTTGTATGATTGTCTGCTGTTCATCTGCCCAGGAATTTGCCGATTTTGCTGTTTCATCAGTTATTACAACCTGAACCTGAACAACAATCCATGAGATCCAATGCTTATTTAACTTTCTTTGGTTAAAGTAGCACCCACACATTATAATTTTGTTGCAAGCAGTAAAGCTTAGCTCCACAAACACACTTTCTTATTCTTATTCAAATAATTGGTTATTGAACAATAACTGGCACTTTTTAACAGTATGCTATTATGTGTTTGTTTACAGATGGTCAGTTTTAGGATTAAGGTTTCGGTTATTTCTATCGTCTTTTTATCCATTAGGATCTTTGGTTCTCAGCTCTAGTGAAAAACTACCTTTTTTGTTATTTCACCGAGTTTTATTCTATATCAATTTTGCTATCTCATGGCTCGTTTGTCTTTTCATGATAGTTTGTGTTTGTTATTTTGACCACAGGAGTAAATAAATATAAATTTGTTTTTAATTTAAACCAACAAATGAATTTTTTTAAATGTTATAACAGAATTGTGCCAGCTATGTTAGCTAGTATTATGCTTGCATCAAGAGTTTGGCATTAACCGGCAGCTGACCATGCTCACTGCTTCGTCATAAATGCAGCCCAGTAGTGCAAAACTCTTGTTATGCTTATAACCTGTATTCCCTTATTTTAAAATAGCACACTCAGGCTTGCAAAATATTTTTTAAGGGCATACCCACTGGTATTGACAAAAAATAAACTAATGTTCTTCCAATGGGTCTAGGGTTTGACTCTTGTTTTGACAGACTTAAAGAGTCTTTAGTTTATAAGGTACAGTGTCCTATGTGATCTGTGATCCTCACCAGATTTCTATCGATAATAACTTTTACAATAAAGTCACTGTACATATTAGAACATCAAGAAGACATGAATAAAGTATTGTTGTTGTAATTGCTGTTTGTGTTTTACAGGGATTTTGGTTGGGAGTATGAGTACTGTACACTGCTTTTAACAATTGAAAGATACATTCCATATCTCCCTGCACCCATTTATAACCATTTAATGTCTATCCAAGAGTTGGGAATTTGATGAAAAAATCTGTGAAAAATTTGAGAGGGGATCCAAGTGTCATGATAATATTTGAGATCTTAGATGGTGTAGTTGCTTTTGAGAATGCTGAGGTTGCATATTCAAGTCAATACTTACGGCACATTCATTTGGGAAAATATCGTAAACAATCCTGCAGTATTCTACAGCGGATTCTACACTACAAGTCCAAGCTGTCTTGTAAACAGAGCTGGCGGCAATCCCAGCTTTGCTCTTGTCCTTGTGTTTTCCGCTACTGTCCAGATCGATATGCTGCTTCGAAGGACTCAAGAACCTCGAGCTGTGATCCAAGACAATGACAGTCTTACGTGGGCAGTGGCTAAGCTTATCTTTTGACATCTCGTTTGGTGCAAATGGGCACAGTTAACTGGGAAATTGGTAAAAACTGCCCCCATTCAACTCCAAACGTCCGCCATCTTGAATTGTTGCGTGGCTACCAAGCCAAACTAGTTTTGATCCCACAAAGCACTGCGCGCGAGCGACGAAAAATTAAAAAAAAGCATTGAGAGAGAAAGTTTCAGCAAGAGGGCCAAAAATGGTAAAAAAGAGGTGACATTAATTTTGGTTTCAAGAGGTTTCTCAATCACAACTTTTGCATTGTGAAGAAAGAACACGTAGAACTCTTTCTATAAAAGAAAAACTTTGGAATTTGCCGGGAGTCCATTTCCGTTTTAATATATTCCGGGATATATTGTCTAATAGCGATGATCACTTGATATGATGAGTTTGCAGATGGGCAACTTCCTGTTTAATGTCTCGATCCACTGTTGAGCAACATGATCTGCAGAATGATCGATATACCTTAATTTGGGAATCTTATTCAGTTGAAAGGATTTTAGCAAATGGCCAACAATTTAAGTGGCCATGCTAGTTCAAGAAAAAGAATTAAAGAAGGTTTCCTTGTAAAAAAGGTAGGAAATATTTTCTGACGTAAAATGTTTGAGAGGTTATTTTTATCATTTATGTACATATTGTTCAGTTATTCGGTCTTGTTGTAGTTATTGCCACACTTATAAAGTACACGTGTGTTAAGTGAAAGGTAAGACAAATTTATAACCCCATCATTCCATCAATTGATATATTTTACTAACTGTAGATCTATAAAACTAAGTATACTGAATAACGGTATAGTTATATGGTTTACAACGGTATAGTCTAAGTTACTAGATCCTCTTTCCAATACCCAAAAGGATATTGATTGAATATGGAATGAAGCTATATGTTGTTTATTTGTATATTGAAGGATGTAGTCAGAAGTGTTACACACTGCCCATACTTAATGTTTTTTACAAGATCTTCTGTTTGTGCATTAAGATGCAACGTATATATAGGGGAACTACAACACATAAATACATACCTATACAGTACATATAGAAAAACAGGAAGGAAAGACTCAACTCAATGTTTCAAATGCTTGACTACATTTTAAAATTACCTGTTTCTTTCCATTGATTTCGTATTTCTAAAACAATGAAGTTTCCCTGTGTTAAGCCCTATATAAAGACGGAGGGCACATTGCACCATTTTATATTATAGTTGTATAACAATAAATCCTATGTTTTGTAATTTGTCCAAAAATGGAAACTAACAATTTTATCACTAAAAGGTTTTCCTCAAATTGGCTGAAAACTCAAGTCAATAGAAAATAAAATTTGAGTGTTTTTTCCAGTATTTAGTACCAAAATTGGTATTTTTAAATAAAACAACCAATCCACCCATGCTTGTTGGATATAAGCTTGTCATAGCTGTAACTCAGTGTTCCCCACCTCATCCACTATCTAAAGCTCATATCCAAAAGATGATCATGTTAAATATATATAAAATTTTAATTTGTCAAATGTATTTCAATATACATGTAGTTCAATATGTCCTTTTGTATAGTTTGTTCTTGTACCAGCAGTTCACTATTTTTCAAACCAGTGCTAACAGTATTTTAGATCTCGAACATAGTTTATTGAACTAGTTACAACTAGATAATTAAGTATTTGATAATTGATTTAACTTAAAATTATAACCTCGAGCAGTCCATGGCCAACAACTTATTGGGCGGGGGTAATTAGCTCATGATACAGAGTTGGGATCATTGTATCCCTGCAAAACACTTCAAAACTGTAGCACAATTACAGTAAAAAATTTAAACAATTTTTTACTAATACTTTCACTTTTTTTGTTTATAATAACTTTATTTATTTTTTAATTTTTATTTATTTTTTTTTCCCTCTTTCTTTCTTTACTTATTTATTTATTTACATAAATTAAATAAATCAGGAAATCTTCCTCGGGTTGAGAATGGTATTTGTCATGTGACCATTTATTTAATAACTTTCTTATAAGTCCAGGAATTATTTAAATTTCAGGGACATGTCAGGCATAATTGGAAAACAAGATGGTTTGTGCTTGAAGAACAGTCCTTGGTTTACTACAAAAGGAAAGATGTAAGTTAATAAAACTTCCAGATGCATGACTGACTTTTTGTTAAAAACATTTTTATTAACTATTTTTAAAAGTTCTACATTCTTGGGCTACATTTGGGTTTTTACAGAAGTATATACTTTTGGAAAAATATATATTGATAACAAGAAATTTAAACTTTGTACATAATTACAGACTGTAGAATATAAATAATTATTTAAAATAAATCATTTCAAACCTAAAACCAGTAGGATGTGTCATTCTGGTTATAGTTAGCTCCTGTTCACTTCTTTGTTCTTTATTAATTTTGTAAGGTTCTTCAAAAAAAGTACATTATAATTATTTATAATTTAAATAATTATTAACTTATATACCAAAAGTCTTGTCAGATCAATTCTAGACTTCAAGTTAATAATTTTCTCCTAACTTGTGTTGCTAGCTAGCAAAAACATTGATTTATTAATCTACAAAATATATTTTATCAAAAAACTGATGGTGTTACCAGACATGTTCAACTTTAAGTCCAGTCAGTTGTAGTAATTTTAATAGTAGTAAAAATTGTTTTTATTGGTTTACAGGATTCTGAGGCAGCAGGCAGAGTTCCACTGAATGGATGTTTCTTGGTCAGTCCATGCGCAGAATACACAAAAAAAGGGGTACTATAATCTAACCATGGTTTTGTCTTTGTCGTACTGTCTAGAAAATAAATATTATTTTTTATCATGATAACTTCATATACTGGTAGGTTGTACTCCTACAAAGAAAAACCTAATTCATTTGGGTTTTCTGAAATACAGTATAGCATTTTGGAGCTCATATCAAATGAATGTAAATTCAATACTTCCTGCTAATCTAACATCCATGCTTTATCCTTGCATTACTGTCTAGTAAAATTATGATAATTTCTTTAATGCTTTACTCTTACAAATAAAAACCTTAAAAAAACTTGGTCCTCTGAAACATAGAGCTCTTTAAAAAATTAAATTCAAGAGTTCTTACTTGTAAGTAAATCGTCAGAAACAATGAAAAGTTTAAAAAGGGTAAATACAGAATCCTAATGCAATGGTAAAATTTTGACTTTTTCTCAGAATCTTTTTAAAAAATTTAGAATCTTTCAGAAGTATTCTGAAAAGATTTCCAGAAATATGTTTTTGATCATTTTTGGAAATTTATAAAAAAATCTTGGAAAAAACAATGGAAAATATGCCTTAAACTAGTTAATTTAAAAAACTTGCATATATTATTATTAAGGCCAGGTTTTAATAATTTCCCAGAAAAGTTGCATAATATTTAAAAGTGTCAGTCTTTTATAAATAAGAAAATTTATGTATTTTTTATATATACAAAATTTTATATTTTAATAATATTCAGGGTGTATTCAGACTGACTGCAAGGGATGGAATTGAATACCTGCTCCAGGCAGCAAATGATGCCGAAAGAGATAGCTGGACTGTAGCTATTGCAGATGTTATCAGAAAACTTGAAGCAGCTAACAGGGTCAGTAAATCACCAACCACAAAAAGTAGAAAAACTATAATTGTTAGTAAGTTTTTTGCTTCATTAAACTTTTAGTGGCAAACCTTTTGACCTTTTTTAGGGGTTAAGGGGCATAAAGAATTAATCGATAAACAAAATTTAGTTAAATTTCTGCAGCAAAAGCATAGCAATATATGTCTTTTATGCTCATTAACTTATTTAAATACCTAATACATCATGCTCTACGTTTCAGCTGAAAAAATGTACCTGCCTTGTTTACCACTGGAGCAAAATTTTGTTCGCTGGTCACCAATTATTTTAGATCTTCCAACTAATCCCTAAGATCCCCCTTCCATTCTTCTCAAAAGTGCTCTGACACCTTAGTGTCTAAGATTAAAAATATTTCTAAACAATACTTTAAAAACAATATTTTAAAAATCATAACATTTAAGATGGTTTGGGTTTAAGGTTTGGTACTAAATAATAAATTAAATGATTGACCACATTTCAGTTGAAAGAAGCCAACCATAATAAGTCAGCCGCCACATCACAAAATCCAGAGACAGTGCATAAATTCTCAGCCCAAAAACTTGGGTAAGTTACACAATCATCTTGTAATAGTTTTATCAATTGAATAATGAATATTATTATATGGCTGACTGATTTTGTGTGCTGTTATTGGTCAATTCCAGGTCCATAAGTAGCCGTACGGACCGCTAGCTCTGGATCACCTTTTCAAAACCAGAATTATCAACAAAGCCATATAATAAACTTCTTATTAGCCTCGTTTTCTAAAATGGTCTGTACAGTAAGTTATGGATCCTCATTTTTCCTTCCATTTCATGGCCTGCGCGCTTCGCACTTGGGCCATAAAAGGAAGGAAAAAACTTGGTCCATAACTTGCTGTACAGTTCTTGCACTTGGCTAATAAGAGGTATATACTATACATAGTTTAAATGCACATGACTGTACTGTTCAAAGTTTAGTAATCATTATAAACCTATTTTTGATTATAATTAAAGGTACTAGCTAGTAACCAATTAGGTAACTAGCTAATTAATATTAAATATTAATTAAGCCAATTGTCAAATATTTCATTGATCAGTTAGTCAATTGAGATGGGTACCCCCTGGGCAAGTTACAGTTTACCAACAAAAATTGATGTCATTGTCATTACAACACTCTTCATTCTCCTAACACCCAAAGGGAGATATCCGAGGCAATGCAAGATTCCAGCGCTGGTATTCCCCTCTGTAGTCATACTGTGGACATGAAGCAGTACAAGCTATGCTTTAGTGGTAAGTCTCATGTCACTGTCAGTCACTTGTCAGAAACTAACTAAGTTGACATTGTTTAGTTTTAGCTGTGCACACTACTCGCAGATAGTTTTGTTGGCATTCCTGTGTGTATGTTCGAGAAATGGAAGGCATTGTTTAAGTTATGTAAAGCTACCGTTTATAAAGATAATCGACTCTCTTCAATAGACGCCTATTATCCATCAAACGCTCCTCCTAAAAGCACCAAAAGTAAATAAACCTAAAGTGTGCAAACTAAATCATTTATGGTGTCACAGAACTTTCCACTGTAAAATGCAATATATAGAAATTTTTCGTTAGTCTGTTCATGAGTGTAAGAACACTGAGATTCTGGCCGGAAAAAGACTGCACGCAGTGCACTTCCATTTTAAGACCGAAGTTTACCCATTGACTAAAAGACTCGTTATGTGTACCATTGAAGTGATCTGACTCAGTGTGCATGGTACACTACCAACAGGTCAACAGGTTATTGAGTGGTTATTGAAATGGATGTTTGTGAAGGACCGTGAAGAGGGTGTCATTCTTGCCGACGCCTTACTTCAGGAGGCACACCTGCAGCCTGTCGGCATTAGGAGCAAGTCGTCATTCAAGAGAAGTAGAAAGACAGCAAGTGACATGGGGTTTTGTGCTGAAGACAAGGCTTTATACAGATTTGTGAGTTCTCACTGGTTTCTGCATGTAGTACAGTGCTAGTCAATGGTATATGTGGACAGAGTGTGATACCATTCTGATTTACACAAGATTATCCGGATTGTTCTTGCAAATCCAGAATCCCGATTTATTAACGATTGGTACAGCTGGAAAATCCTGATTTTGAAGATTCGCTATCACGGACAGCGAGCCAAGGAAGAACTTTAATTTTTTCGATTCGTTAACTTTGTAAAAGAAAGTTACCAAGCATTTTTAACTGAGTCATTTGTCTGGAAATAAAACTTACCTTTGAACCCCCCCCAGATTCCAAAATTTCCCTGTACAATGAAAATCCCAATTTCGGAAGGTTGGTAAATTGGAAATTCTGCACGGATAAACCTTAAGTGTATATCAAGCCATTTTGCCAAACATATGAAGGCACAGCGTCTCCCTCTTCTAATTTCTGAACTGTTTGGCATGCAGTTAGTACTCAACCTATTTAATCTGGAAATGAACAAAGCTTATAGCACATTACAGTGGTTGTGTTATTAGCATGTCAGAAGTCAACTGAATTATTTGACTGATGAATGATCGGGTATAGTTTTCTTGCTGTCAGCATTGAGGAGCAGTGACATCGTATGGAGAATTTTATGATTGATTAAGGATGATTAATTAATACTGGTCTAGTATGCTTTTCTAAAGTTTGCAGTCAGAATTGAGGAGTGGTTACATGAAGGATTTCTGATAGGTAGTTGATTGACCAGTAATTAGTCGGGGCTGTTTCTCTGCAGTCGGCGTTGAGGCACAGTAACAACGAGTCGTTTGATGGAGAGTTTTCTGATGATTCCAGTGACTCGGATGTGGAAGGCAGCAAAGAACAGGTACCGTTGTCATTACATGTACAATATGTCCTTTGTTAAAAGCACTGTCGCTGTTTGAAGTTATGACTTGTTTCAGGTTAGAAGCTGATAGCGCGCAACTCTGGATGAAAATGATAAGTTCACCCAGTCCCACTTTTCATTCGTATCACGCCGTGGAAGTGTAACCAATGTAGAAACATTGTTTAATTAGATTGTACGTATTTTGTTTGAGGATCGCCTTGAATATATAACTTAGGTGCTAGATGTGATGGAAGGCAAAGCACATATCAAAAAATACAGTTGTTGGTACTTGCATTGAAAGTAAAAAGCCTTTCTTTTCTAAAAATTGAGTAATCTGAAAATTACAGTTTTAATTTTGCTTTAAAGCGTTCTAGACACTCTTTGTACACTACAGAACCTTGCTTAAAAGTTTTTCAAGAAGGCAGTGATCGGCGTGAGTTGATTGTGACTCATAAAGCAATGATCGTGAGTTGGTTGTGACTCATAAAGCAATGATCGTGAATGACTTTGACTCTAACGCTACGATCGTGAGTTGGTTGTGACTCATAAAGTTGGTTGCGACTCATAACGCTACGATCGTGAATTGGTTGTGACAGTCATGTAACGCATTCATTTACAGTGTGGTGCTATCAAGGGAACAATCGTAAAACAAGGTTTCCTCATGAAAAAGGTAATTGATTTGTTTGTGCTGTGCGTGATTGAAGTTATAACCGACCAAACATTGTTAACCTCAAGGGGTAACAAGGGCAATTTGTCACTTTCCCTTGTCTCGTGGATGAGGAGTTTGACACGATAATTTTTCCTACGGGTGGAGATGTTGGACAACTACCAACAGTCTGCGAGTTCGTACCTGTAAAATAATACTGAAAACAGCTCTGTCAGTAACTTGGAAGGCACAGATTGTTGACTGTACAGGTCTAGCAGCCAATTCGTTCAGTTGTCTAATTGTATCGCTTTTTTCATGAAAATATGAAATTTACCGGTGTTTGTATATTTTCCAATCACTCATTCTGTTAGACCCAAATCAATATCTTGATATACACACAGCAGTTGCAAACTGTTCCATCCTCTAAGAATTATGGGATTTGAGAAAAAAGATTTTGAACACACGTTGTGTTAGGACAATAAATATTTAACCAAAATATCCACACCCCTGGACATTTGACCAAGCGTTGTTATAAAGGTCATTCTCCCCTTTTGCAGTGCGCAGCTCTTCTGTGTACGAGGTTAAAATTGTGATTTTTGACAGATTTCAAAGTTCTTCAAGTGACAAATATTATACAGTTAAACTAACGATCGGAAAGATTGAAATTTGTTCGGTTTAAGCCAACTTTTGTAAAACACGCTCCAAGCTGCCTTCGGAAATTTTTTGCGATACTTTCCACAATATCTTCTAAACAAGCGGTGGTGACACCCTAGTTTTTTTTTCTACCAAATTGAATTATGTTATGACCATGCAACTTCATGTTCAGAAAAAAGTATAAAAATCTGAGTGTTAGAAAATACAATAAAATTGAAAAGTATTGGCGTGAACTGATTGTTTCTCTGGATTTGGTAACCGAAGCAACAATTTTCACTTGAAAGAAATTCTGATACCATAAATACATTTTTGCATGAGCATCCAAAGCAAAAGTTCTCAATACACTGATCCAGGATTGTTTATTACTTCACTTTTCGTATATACCGGGACAAAGTCATCTGATAATCCTACGTCGATTAACATTGACTACTGGAGACCTTAATCGTAGAGCAGAAAGGCCACTCATGACCGTTGACAGAAACATTGACGATAAGTATTGTTTATGTAATAAAGCTTTGATTATACCATTTTCTCTGGTCTATGTTAACTGTTGATTTTATTGTTATAACCGGAAGTATTTGGGGTTTGGTCAACGACATTCACATCGTGATTTGTTTTTCTTTTTAACATATATATTTACTGTAATGTTTTAATGCACTATGCACCAGTCACTTATCACTTATGCACACACACAGCACTTGCGAGACGTGATGGACACACCTTTGTCTC
>JAOBRG010059228.1:0-21520 GCA_027574985.1 Umimayanthus nakama | reverse complement strand
TTTGAAAATCGGCTGCAAGTTCTGCCGGAGCGACAAGGACACCACGACTGACCAAATTACAAACACAGATTAAAAGAGAACTTTAAACCTACTTTGTTTAATCACAAGCTTCTGTCGTTTGTTGGTAGAAAATATATTCTTCGTATTGGCTTCGTCAATACGGAATATATTTTCTCCCAACTAGCCGCAATATAATGTGGTATTGACGGCTCAGAATCGCAATTAGTTTATATTATTGCCATCGTCGACAGAATACGAGCTCGCCAGGGGGTGACGAGGCATTACAGCAGACGGACAATGGTGACAATGAACCCATCCCGGTGGACACCCACAGGTCATCTGACTCTAATCTAGACACCCACAAGTCATCTGACACTAATCTAGACACCCACAAGCAGTCCGACTCTAATGCAGACACCCGACAGCAGTTCAGTCCTGGCATGGTGACAAGATCAAAAACATTCAGGAAGGCCGCTGGTACGCCAGACTTCGCTGGGGCAAATCCTCAAGACTCCGCCTCGCCGTTTTGGTCCGTAGATAGGGAAGCCTGGGGACTATTGTCATCCTCGGCTGTTCCAAGATCGATGAGCCCGCAGTCACAACAACAAGCGGTAAGGCAGGAGAACAAACGCCATGATGACAAAAGTTTTGGTCCCACAAAAATAAGTTGGAGTGAGACTGGTGACAACTTGGCTATGTCACCTCGCCAACTGCAGCCTGCAACCAATAAACAAGTAAGCGTCTAGATCACAATGGTACAAAAACTCAACTATATTTAAAGTGGGTCATACATACATAGAATCTAAAGCCGGTTTAAAGGTATTCCACTAAAAGTACATTGAAAATTTAAAGAAAAAATAAAGTATTCTGTTAAATAGGGGATGTTATGTTTCATAGTCGTGATATTTACGATTATAATAAGACTATCTGGCTTAACTAGATCTAATAATATAGTCTTTACTTCGTAGTCTAATCTGAACTAATCTCATCAAACGGAATCTAATTCAGTCTAACTTTTCTAGTGTATTCTCATCTAATCTAAATTGCTATGGTTTTAGATTGTAATTTGTATCTAAGAAATACTTTTTCGAATATAAGTTGAAAATAATTAGTGCCAACCATGGTTTGTAAATGTCATGGATTCAAGCATTTCACCGAATGGCGTTTAAACGAAACTGTACTTGAGGCAATGGAGATTTGGTAACACTTTTTAAATACTAAGTCAGTCATTAAGTGTCTCTGCTTGGCAATGTGCATAGTGCTACTTGGAAAGATCGGAGAAACAATGGATAAATATGTATCAGCCTAGCTCTCATCAATAACGCTCGCGGCCATCCATCCTTTCTTGCTATGATTCGTTAAAAAGAATCGATTTTTTGTCGTTATAATGAAAATAGAGGTAAGAAAGCAACAAAATCTTGAACCATGAATGACTCACCCAGCCTCCTTCTTCCCACCGTCCTATTACCATGCCATCTCCTCGTTCCCCACCAGCTCTCCCTCATACAGCTTTATTTGACGATAGTGAAGGCATTTACTAAAGCTGATATATTTAGACACCCTGTTATGCGTACATTTTTGAAAACCGGGTGACTTCTAGTTAAGCGCTAAATTTAGCAACATATATACAGTTGTTACTAGTTTATGAGAAGCAACTGACGAGAACACGATATTGCCTTACGGTGCCATTTTTCCGTGCATGCGAAATGTATTGGGCTTCCTTTATTAAAAGCACAAACCGTGCATACGATACATACGAAGGCAACAATTCTAACCAGCTGACCACTCATCACGTTTGACGTTACTCTTCTTAGGCCCACGCGGGGACTCCGCCCAGAACTTGCAGCCCACGTACACGTCAGGACCAAGGTCGGTCCAGTCCCTCTGCTCGGATCAGTTGGATCACGGTCGCCAAATGTGGTGTTGGTGGACAAGTGTTTCTTAACGATAAAGGCAAGTTTTGATTCTAAGCTCTCGTCAAGTCTATTAAAATAAAAAAGCTTGACACTCAGGTGGATAGACACTAGATCAGTATGAAGTGAAAGGTGTTTATAGCCGCTAATGAAAGATCTATTAGAAAGGCAGTTAGTGTAGAACAAGCATCCATATTTTATCACGGTCTGCACGTGTCGGGAAAAAGTCAAGGAATTTTATATTTGATAAGGTAAACTCGTTTTTCCTGCTTAATGTCAGGAAGTTTTACTATTAGACTGACGCAAGCTATCGTTTCTATCAGTTCGATTTATGTGTTGAATGTGATATCACATTTTACCAAAAAATTAATTTCTAATTTAAATTTAGCTGTTGGTCAGGAAAAAGTCAGGGAATTTGTTGTATCCCGGTGGGGTCGAGGTTGGGTGTGGCTCTTAAGCCATCAAAACCTGGCACAATTTCAGATCTGAAAAAGACGTCCTTTGTCTAATTCCACGTAAAAACTGCATAAATCTATAAAAACTCTTGGCCCATTTTCAAACATTTTAAATAAACGTCAACTGGTTCATTTTTAAAGGTAATTGTAGAGAAGTGAAACAAGGTCATAACCGGCATCGATATTCTTTAAGTGCATGGTTCAGGCATATGGTTCAGGTTACGAACTGCATTTTTAAACATCAAATTCCAAAGCGAACGTTTTGAACTGTCTGGACTCCCATACAGCACATTATGTGGTCGTTATTATGAATATTCTTACTTTGCTACTATAACATAAGCTAAAACGTTGAAAAATTTCCTTATTTGTAGGCCGTTATTCTTTTCAAGCTTTGATTCAGTTTTTGTTATAGGTAGAAGAGAGATATTTCAACAAGTTTCAGATTTTTTCTGCAGCATTTAATCGAATAGGAATACAAGATATGATTATTTTCCGTTCCAAAAATCAGAACAAAAAAACAACTTATATTTGTGTCAACTGGTGCTCACCAAACGCAGGTGGCGCGATGAAAACGTCAACATAGAAAGCACTCGAAACATTTTTTAAATTATTAAAATTCGGATGTTAGACTGACGTGACTAGTGCATTTTGTTGTTTTGGGATCCATTTCAGATGATATCCAGCAGCTGCCAAACCACAGACAAATTGCATCATTTTTTAGCTGTTTTTAAATCACTTTAAAATCTGGGACTAACCTCAATTCCTTATTGAAGTACCCGACAAATCAAGTGTTACTTTTGTTAATTTATGTTTCCCTCCGTTTTCGATACTTTAATACTGTGCGCTAAAGACCAGCAAGTATACTGCCTGTGATTACAATTATTTACTTCATGTTCAGTCACTGATCCATATCAGTATCAGCCTTAGTTCCGGCCTCATAGTCGTTTGACCGTCAGTGGCGGATTAGATATGCGCTGCTCGGAGACAGAAATCTGTGCCGAGTCAAGTTTTCTAACATTTCATTCAACCAACCTTAGAAACCCAAAGCACGACTCAGTAATAAACAGTTTTAATACTGATTGGGTTTCTAAACCCTTGAGTTAGAGTGTTTCTAAAGGAGGAAGAGTTATCTTATCGAAACCTAGCACAAAGCTGAAAGTTTTCAAACATATGGCATTATCTTCTACTTACCAGTTTTTGAATTGGATATTTTGACATTCGTGAGCTGAAATTCATCATTTTTGGTCAGCTGTTATTTGACAGTGTGTGTGTAAGTACTAATAGCTTTTGTCCTCTGCTTAGCACTTTGCTATCATGCATTTTCACGATTTATTTCAATAAATATCAAGTGTTCATATTTGCAATGATTTTGTTTTCAGTTCGGTGCAAGTTTTGGTCGAAATGCGAAAATATTGACCAACTTTAACTTTTTGTTTGCAACATTAGTGGACAGTAGGATCAGAAAATTTGAAGACTGTCTGACTTGTCTCCGCGAAAACAAGCGGTTTTTTTCCTGTTCGCCTCAGGCATAAGTTTCTATCTGGGGTTCTGATTCGTCAGGTAATTGCTTTTAACGTTATGAAGATTGTGCTTTTCTACCCCTTTCTTAATTGATTTTCTGAAATCAAAATATATTTAAATATATATTTTAAATTTGTATTTTTAAACGAAAAACTTTTAGGCTCTCAGAAGAAATGTCGATTGTTTTTGGTTATATCGAATTCGATGATTTTGGTTTTGCAAATGTTATTGACGCAAGAGTTCAGATTACTATTTGATCAAGTACAAAACTGATGCTGAAAATAGAAGCTTCTCGAAAGTGGCTTTCGCGATTTCTGCATGACCGGTTAATGTTTAACATGTATAAGACAACTAGTCGTAATTTGATAAGCGTGTCAAGTGTCGTCACGGTTTGTACGTGTGTCGTGACTTCTGGCAAGAGAGAAGAAATGGAAGTCTGTTATGAAAAGCTCTCGAGCTTTCAGCTCACAATTGCGGTAATGAACTGGTACTTGGTGGATTAAACACGCCAAACGAAAGGTAAGCAAGTTTTTGTTGATACTTCTTATTAAACATGAATTATGTATCGTATCATTTAAGGAGACACGCTTGTTATTGTTTTACTCCGGAGTATTCTATTGTAATTTGCATTTTGTGGACTTGTATTAGCATAACGTGGTTGCCGCTGCTTGTGGAAAGCTGTCGTATTTTAGGGAGTGTGCCGCGCAGAAATTTTTTTAATCAGTCTTCATAAACATCAAATGATAAGGAAATCGTATTTTCAGTAACAAACGAACACGCTGAAGCTGTGATTTCGAGCGTGAAAGTTGTTGATTTCGAGTAAATAGTTTAGTCGCTGAGCACCACTTTCGCCGGAGAATATGCAATGAACAGTGGTTGCTGCAGTAGAAACCGTGGAAGGGTAAAGGCATCCGACGTGTTTTTTGCCAGAGATGATGTCATACCGCAAAGAACTTGTGCGTTAGGCGGGGGACATTTGACATTCTGTGGCGAAATGTGAAGCGAGCGAGAGTACAGGAATGAAACTTGTTTGGCTGATATTTACATCGTGTTTGAGCGGTCAGGATTATGGTGTCTGGCGATCAGCTGGGTAAGCTGTGAGTATGAGAAATTATGGCTGTGTTTTTATGCTGTTTCTGGCTACTCTTCAATCCCTTTAGGGGATGTAAATCTGTCTGTCAACAGCGTGCAATATAGTCCTCGCGTTTGTAGATGTTTAGAGCAGTGAAATTTAAAGATGAAAACGAATGTAAACATCAACTCTCCGTGTCCGTTGCTTGTTTATGTTTCAATCCGCGAAGTGTTGATATTGAATCGTGTTAATTTGGTGAAGTTCTATGCTATAACACCGGCTGTTCTGTTAGTTACTGTAAACCAAGGCAGTAATGAAGTGTCGAAATCGTTTTAACCTTAACTGTCAGTTAAAGAGTAACCTCGTCAGTTTATTGCGATCGTTTGGCTTTGGGGCTTGTGCAAATGTCGTATAAATTTCGTAACTCTAAGACTTGGCGCGTTACATTTCCCGCGGCAAGGCCGCCATATTATTTAAGAGAAAGCTGGTATCATGTTCTTATACTTACCTTTTAAAATGTTAACGATTTGAAATTTAAGTTCTGATTTATTTACATTTACATTGCAAGCTTTAGATCAGTAAAAATATTCCAGACCGGAAATGAACTCTGCTAATTTCTGGGTCTGTTCTAAGTTAGTTTTATTCTTAAATTAACTTTCCAGAGCAACAAAGTATGCAATATATTTAACGATTAAAGTGATCTTGCGAGCTTTAACTCTCCTACGTTTGCTATTTCAGGTTGGATTTCATAAATCAAAACACACCGCATCATACATTATAACTTCGAATGAAACTGCTGGTTGTGTAAACTGCGGGCTCAAATAAGGCTGGATGAAAATATAATATGGCGGTAAATGGAGTGCGGAAAAGCCGAACGGCAAGTCAAGGTTTTGCTGCAAAGTGTTATACTTGGCACGATCCAGTTCAAACATGTGATAACAATATAGCCACGTGTGATGACAAAACTGTGGATTTTAATAATGTTACAATGGCACTTCAAGACATGGAATGGATTCAGGGTTCGCAAACAGATTTTGAAACAGATGAAGTTAGTTTGATGTCTGAGAGTTCGAGGCCGTCGTCTCCACATCTAAATTTAGGTCCGCGTGAAGATGTTGTGGAGCCTGAGAAAGATCGACCTGAAACTGGTGTAACACTAAGTGCAGATGAAGATTGTGATCAGCTAGTACCTACACGGTTGGAGAACCCTCCAAAAGCTACAACTGAACATGCAAAGGTCACAGAAAACAAGTCGGAGCTTGGTAGCATTCTTAAAGGATTCGTGGAAGAGAAGAGTTTTGAAATGAACTTAACTGAACATAGAAAAAGCCCTGTCTACGACAATGGAAACTCTGAAAAACCGTTGGTAATACCTAGTATTAGAGAGAGGATCGCTGCGCTGAGATCTGCTGCCCATTTGGCCGATCTTGACCTAACACCTGTTAGAGACACATCAGCCACTAAAGAATTTAAAAGTAGTTTGAGTGAATGCGCTGCGATCAGTGATAACTGTGTTGATAAGAACACAAACGGTTGGCACTCTTTAGCCACAGATGAATCTTTAACAGTTGAAGAGGACAAATACGTGTATGAGAAAGAAAATGAAGTCAGTAAAAGTGGACACGATATGGCTGTACAAGATGTCCTTAGGTCCTTAGACAGCGCCCAGTCAACCATAGACAGCATTCTTGATCAGCTCAGTGTAGACCAAGGTTCAGAAGCTGTTATAATTACTACCGACAAGGGATCATTTGATTCGATGAAATCCATAGAGAGGCAAGTACATTTGGAAAGTGATATAGTTGTTGCAGATGAAGCCCAAAAGGACATCACTCTATCAGAGGAAGCCCAAAAGGACATTTTTGTACAAGTTGAGGTCGAAAAACCTATAACTATACCAACTGAAACCCAAAAGGATTTCATTGTATCACCTGACACCCAAAGGGACCTTATTGTACCAGTTGAGACCCAAAAGGACATCATTGAATCATCGGAGGAACAAAAGGACAGTACTCTTCTATCCGAGGTTCAAAAGTGCACAACTGTACCAGATAAGACCCAAAAGGACATAACTGTTCTACCTGAGACTCATAAGGACACGATTTTATTAACCGAAGCCCAAATAGACCTTGTATTAGATGATGAGCCACAAAAGCACTTTATTGTGTCAAAGCAGCCAAAGAATGAGATTGATGTTTCACCTGAAGCCCAAGTGGTTGTAAATGAAACAACTCAAGCACAAAGTAATAATTTGCCGTTTGAAGCCCAGAGAAACGTTTTACTGGCTACGACCAAACGGGATATACGGGTCTCGCGATCACCTTTTGGACTTAGAAGAAGATCCAGCAGCCCTCGACTCACTGGGGACAAACTTGTAGATATAACACCTTCAGACAAGGTTGTTTCAGGTGAGAATGGTTTTAGCACTGAGAAAACCCATGTGGGTAAAAGGCCACAAACTTTTGTCTGCAATCGTTTTACTTACAACAACACAAAAGATTCCGAAATTGATCTGCTTTCAAAAGGGGCTGTTTTGAATGGTGAAGACAAACGTCTGGCAGACTGCGATGTGAGGCCCGAGAGTTTGGACTTTCCAAGGGATCATTTAGAAGACAAGGCTTTTGTCTCTGAGGTAAGAGACCAGCACACTAAACAGGAATTTCATCAGACAGGAAGAGAGACTGAAGTTAAAAGTCCACGTAACACCACTGTTGAGCAGAAAAGCAGCATGGCTTTTGAAATAGATTTTAGTGATGTATCACCAAAACGTCGTCCTACACAAAAGCCATGTCTTTCAAGAGTAAAGGATAGTAATGATAACAGTGACAGCTGTCAAAACCGATTCGCTAAAAAATTAAATGACTTGGCGTCTGACGTAGATTTAGAAAACCAGAGCTCGACGTTTTTAGCAAAACCGGATTTGACCCTGGAGAAAAAGCAATTTTACGATGAGAGTGAACAAGGAGAGTCGAACAAAAAACAACCAGAAAGTGTAGCATTCGAAGTTTCGTTTGGAAGTCAGTCACCGAAACAGCGGTTAAAGCCAAAACTTAGTAGTGGTGGCAGAAAACTCGCCACTGATAGTGTTGCAAAATATGACAGTGAAAGTCATGTTAGCAGATTGCAACGCTATTCTCCCGAGGAAAATGTTGATTGTACTGTTGAAAGAAAACAACTAGAATTGAGCAAAAAGCAGGCGAACAGTGTAGTGTTTGAAGCTGAATTTGGTGACCGGAAAACAAAGCAGTGCTTTAAACCAATATTCAGTATTGACAACAAAGACAGTGGAGAAAGTGTGGAAAAATGTGACAAGGAAAGTCAGGAAAGAGTGCTGCAGCAACACTCTTCTCTAGAGGAAACCTCTGTTTGTATTGTTGAGAGTGAACAACCTGAACTGGACAAAAAGCAAACGAACGGTGTGGGTTTTGAAGTAGCATTTGATAATCAGTCACGAAAACAGCGCCTAAAACCAAGACTAAGCAGTGATACCAGAAAATCCAGTGCTAAAGGCGTGGCAAAATGTGACAGTGAAAGTAACGTAAGCAGATTAGAACGACACGTTTCTCCTGAGGAAACTATTGATGATTGTATTGTTGAAAGTGGTCAACCAGAGTTGAACAATAAACAAGCAAACAGTGTAATGTTTGAAGTAGCGTTTGGTAACCAGTCACCAAAACAGCGTCTGAAACCAAAACTCAGTAGTAATAGCAAAAAATCCAATGCTGAAAGTGTGGCAAAAACTGATGGTGAAAGTGGGGTAGTCAGGTTGCAGGAACAATCTTCCCCCGAGGGAAATGTTGACCGAGAATCAATTGCTGACCGGATAGTCTCAACCGAGGAATCTGTAGAAAAAGGAACAGCTATAACTTTTAATATCGACTTCACGGGACACTCGGCCAAACGAAGGTTGAAACCAACTCTAAGTAGTTCTCTTAAGTATGAACAAGAAGTTGACAACAAACAAACTATGATTTGTCAGGATTCCAAAACAGTTAGTTCTGGTGAAATACCTGCTTTGCCGGAGAGATTAAAAGGTGAGACTGTTTCCAGACCTAGGCGTGGCACATATGGCCTGGACGATGTGTCCCAGTCACTGCAGAGTGCCTCAGATAGGGGCATCCCTGTTGTTGATGCTCTGGACAGCATAGTAAAGACGATAGAAAAAGTGCAAGGAAGTTCCTTTAATTCTGTCAGAACTACAAACACATCGCGTGGAACGTACTCGTTAGATTCTGTTGCTGACTCCCTGCGGGTGTCAAGCGAGAAAGGCGTCGATGTTACAGAGACTTTGAGGGACTTGGCACAGATGGAAGAGAAGAGAACTGATTCGTCCAGTGTTCAGTCAAGAAGTGACTCATCTGAGAGTGAGTCTCTTGTGAGAAACCGGGGAACCTATACCCTGGATGCTGTATCTGATTCTTTAGAGACTGGTCAGGAAAAGGGACTCTCGCACGCGGATGTGCGTCATGACTTAGCGAGCAAACAAGAGAAAGCTACTGCAGGTTCATGTGACACCGGCGACTTAACCACTACTAAACTTTCAGTTGCTTCAAATGATCTTGAACGGACAAATCCTTTACTTGCTGTGCCGCCACCAAACACAGGCACACACCCGTCAGGTAATCGTGGCACGTATACACTTGATGAAGTCGCACAGTCACTTCAGAGTGCAACTGAACAAGGGATTCCCTTCGCGGAAGCTCTGGAAAGTTTGGCATGTGAGAAACCTAAAGATTCTCCAAGTGACTCTTCTAGTGCACGAAATCGAGGCACGTATACTTTGGACGAAGTGTCTGAATCTTTAGAAACTGCTAAACGCAAGGGAATTCCGGTTGTGGACGTACTGAAAGGTTTGGCCCAGGCAGATGACCCCCAGGTGATAGCCAGTGTAAACAAACCAGGCAATAGGGGTACATACACTCTTGATGAAGTGGCGCAAACTTTGGAAAGTGCAAAAGAAAAGGGTCTGCCTACGGTGTTGACTTTGGATTTGGTATCAAAAGATCCGGATGCTGTTTTACGGGATGGAAATGCTAAATTAAGGCGTGTCGAGAAATTGAAGAACAGGAAAACGTACGCTTTGGCAAGTCCTCTTGAGACAGTTAGCGAAGGGAAAAATATTTTACTGTTCGATGGCACTCAAAGGCGCGTTTTTCCCTCTAGCAGCCCCCCTCCAATTCCCAAACCACCAAGGCCTTCTTTGGAACGTCGACTTTCTGCTGAGCAGAAAAGTACAACACTTAACCAAGGAACAGAAAAGAAAGGACTCCCTGTGCTACAGAAACTTGACTTTTTGACTTCTGCTTGCGAGGTTATGCTTGAGAGTTCCGCCAAATCATTAGAAGCCAGCAGGGTTAGTGTGTCATCTAGAAATGATGAGACAGCAGGCGATCCTAGTTATCACTCTGTGGCAAAAGAGCGAGCTCGTAGGAGAGTGTTGAGGCGCATTGCTGTATCACAGGCAGCAGGAGTTCAGATTGGTCTTCAAGTGAAGCCTGAGTTTGAAGTTGAACCCAGTGCCAATGATAGTGCAAATCGTTCCACGTATTCTCTGGAAAAGGTTGCTATGTCACTCGAGGGAGCGCAAACAGCTGGCTTGCCAAACATTGATGTTCTGGATAAATTATCTTCGGACCAAGATGTGGAACGGTCAAAACTTGCAGCAACACCCACTGTTCTGTGTAAGGAAAGGATAGTACGCAGAAACCAGCCTTCGCAAGGTTTTGACAAAGACCAAACAATTGAGGAGGGGATGGCTACATTTACTGCAGCCGATAAGCAAAGACCGGCGAGTGCGTCAGTGACCACAAGTTTACAAGCTACACCATTAATGCAAAGGAGCTACTCGCTTGATGACGTTGCCTTTGCCCTTGAGACTTCGCAAGATTTAGGGGTTCCAGTTTCGAGAATACTGAACGAGATTACCAAAGAACAATCGATGAAAGGTTCTGATCCCGAACTGGAGCAAGGTAATCACGTCTTGCTAACAGCTCCCCCTGCATTAGGAGATACAAAGAGGGGTACGTATTCCTTGGATAAGGTGAGTAAGTCACTCGACGAAGCAACTAAGGATCTGCCAATCGTAGCGGCCCTTAAAGGCATCGCTTTTGATGCCACTCGAGAGATAAGAAAGAGTGTTCATCTAGTAGAGGAGACTAAGCAAACAACTTCCAAATTGCAAGTTTCTTGGTGTGAGAGTGGAAACCGTGGTACCCAGACTTTAGAGGGGGTTGGTACTTCACTTGACGGTGCTAAAGCTCGAGGTTTGCCCGTGATTGAAGCTTTAGAAGAACTTATTAAAGCTGTAGACACCGTTCGACGGAAATCTAGACGGTCTATGGAAATTTTAGAGGATGCTGTTGGTCAGCAGAGAATGCCTCTGGAAGAGGAGACAGCAGTGAAAATTTCTACCAACGAAGATTCTACCGACACTGGAGTGTGTGGTGGTCGTTTGTCATCGGACAGTGATTCGTGCTCTGACTATAGTCTATCGGCTGATAGAACGCAGGTGAAGCGTGGGACTTACTCACTAACTGATGTGAGCCACACACTTGACTTGGCCCAAGAGTCTGGATCGTCTGTACAAAGTGCTTTGCGTGATATTACGGGAGTAGCGGCACCAATATCACATGAGCGAAGAGGAACATACGATCTGGATGCAGTGGGTGTCTCTCTGGACACAGCCAAAGGCAAGGGCCTCCCAGTTATTGCAGCTCTCGATAAGATCCTGCGGGCAGTTGAAGGTGAGAAAGAAAGCATTGACAAGTTTGGTAACGGCAGTGCAAACCGCGTTGCTAAAAGTAGCATTCCTTCTGACGAAATTTCGCGAGAGCCAGACGAAAACCTGAACACTCTGAATACAGCTGAACACCTTCATTTGGAGAAGCCGGAGGTCAAGTCTAGGAGATCAAAACGTGTTCCTTTCAAAAAGCAAAAAGTGACAGTTGATCCGGATTCGTTTTACATTGAGTTATTTCCTGGAGCCGAAACCAAACCTTCACAGTTTCACGTTATTGGAGCCGAAGTCAAAGAAACTGCAGCTGAAAAAGATCTTGTGCTTAGTCCAAAAGCAGAAAAAGAGAGAATTGTAAATAATACGATAGGTGAGTCGAAGAAGACAGGGGATTCTGTATCGCCATTGCGAACAGACGTTGAAATAAGCGTCGAACATGAAAAAGAAGTTCTATTTTATGGAAGTCGGAAAATCAGTCAAGACAATGTAGTAATAACGCAGTTGGATGACGACTCCGCGAGTCGGCCGCAAGTCAAGGAAAAACCCTTTGGCCGCCCTCGTTCTCGTGCTACGTGGAGACCCAGCGCCACAGTGTTAGATAAGATCTCTAGCCTGCTTGATACTGCTGAGGACTGTGGCCTGACCTTGACTGATGTCCTTGATCATGTAGCTGACGTCTCTGAAGAGAAAGGTTTGTTCCCCTGAAACGCTTGCTGGTGGGTAGGGGATTATCTTTTTAAATTTCTTTAAGATTTGTAACTAAAACGTTTGAGTTTCTCAAAGGTCATTGCCACTTCTCCTTTCCCTATTAATTGGCAATCAAACAAAACTTGAAGATTTGTTGTTAAGATACACAAATCTTCCTAAAGATAGGTATCCGAAAACATATGGGTTTCTCAAAAAGGTTTTGTCACCTCTCCTTTCCCCCCCATGATAAACCTCGGAGATTTGTCCTTAAGACACCCAAGACTTTGTTAACATGATTGCGAGAGGTGATGATTTGTATGTCTTTCTAAAGATTTGTTATTTGTAATGTTTGAATTTCTCAAAGAGGTTGTTGCCGTCTCTACTTTCCCCAAAGTTGGCAGCTTACCTGGGAAATTTGTCACCAAAGCACCCTAAAGTTTGTTACTAAGCCTATTTGTTATCATGTGATGGCTTTTGTATTTATGATTCATATCCGAAGCGTTTAGCCAATCGTGGATTTTTCAAGTGAAGAACTTGTTCCAGTGGACTCTACAACTGAACTCACCATCATATCATCCAAATATGAAGAACACCAAGCTACACTTCAAATTCCGCGTAAATATTTAGTGCTTAGGTACGGCTCTCAGACTTAATCAGTTTCTTCATTTTTCCGCAGTAAAATCCTTCAGGCTTTTCCTCGGAACTTTGAGACGTTGTTTAGTGTTCTTCACATACCTGAATGGAAAACCAGTTATGTGGTTGTGCTTAAATGGAGTTCACTGGGACAATGGTTTTCACTTTACAAATGCATGATAAAACCAAAGTACGTTGCTGAACACGTCGGATATTAAGGGTCTGAACTGAGACTGCGTCGCCTTTATTTCTGTGAACTAACCATTGGTTCCCAATTCATAAAAAGAGATTTTACTGTTGAATTGATGAGTATGTGAAAATCCACAATAAATAACCATTCATTTTTCTCGTCTTGAAGAGTAGAGAAGTTGGTGTTAATCGTTGTAACTTTTGAACCAGTTGATGAAAACCCTTTAAATGACCATTCAACTTTTTTTTTTTGAAGAGTAGAGAGATTGGTGTCGTTCGTTCTAATTTTTGAACCAGCTGACGAAAACTCCTTAAATGACCATTTGCTTTGTTTGTCTTGAAGAGTAGAAATGATTGGTGTTATTTGCTCTAACTTTTGAACCAGTTGACAGAAATCCATTAAATGACCATTCATTTTGCTTGTCTTGAAGAGTAGAAATGATTGGTGTTATTGTTTCTAATTTTTGAACCAGGCGACCAAAAACCGATTTAGTGACCATTCATTTCGCTTGTCCTGAAGAGTAGAAATAGTTGGTGTTAATCGTTGTACCTTTGGAAGCAGTTGACCAAAACCATAAAAATGGCCGTTCAACTTGCTTGTCTTGAAGAATAGACTGAGGTGATTGGTGTTTTTTATTCTGCGTATTGAATCAGTTGACGAAAACCCTTGAAGAGTAAAAATGATAGCCATTTAATTAATTTCTAATTTCACACTAATTGAAAGTGATTTATGTTACTTGTTCTAACTTTAAAACCATGCAGTTGTCGAAAATCTTTATAATTATATGTTGCTTGTCTTGAAACGTAGAAACCAGTCTAAAATATTTGTGAGATTTCAGTCTTGCTAGATTTGAGAGTATCAAGAAAACTGTCATGTTATCCGAAAATGAACTTGAAGTATTTGGCCGCGTAGTTGTTAGTCATCCTTAGACAATTTCGTAGACAGACAGAGAGAGAGAGAGAGTTGAGAGATGCGAAGAGTTTTCAATTTAATTGCCTCACAGTGACTCTGCAATAAGTTCAACGGAGAACGTAAGTATTAAAAGGTAGTTGTGAGGTTTTGATGGTTAAAGATAGCTAACGATGGTTAATGCTCTTAAATCATACCAAATGATAAAGAAGGAATGTTGCTGTCTACAGGAGAAATTGAGGAAGGGGCTGGTGAGGAGGAGAATCACGTCGCCTCGTCTCAGTTGGCGCTGCTGCGTATGCAGCTGGAAGAAAAACGGCGCCACATCGAGGCTGAAAAGCTGCGCAACCAGGCACAGCAGGAGGAGGAACGGAGGAGACTGGGTGAGACTGCTTTCTGGTACGTGTTGGGGAAGTCTCGCGGAGAGCCTGGTCACGAGGAACTTAACGTAAGGCCACAACCTGAGGGAAACGGCTGCTATTTGGCAGAGGTGGGTTGGTTTATGTGTAGGTTGTGATCAGTAGGCATGTCCGAATGACAGCTGCGCATGCGCCTATTTTGCGAGAGACCGACGCTGATGTGTGTTCAGTATGACGCTTCAAAGTCCTGTTTTAAATATTGTTTATATAGGCGAAAGTATGGCCTATATACGATGGTTTAACTGAAATTATTCAAATCGCTGCCTTCATTTAAGAAAAACATGAACAAAAGATGTGATAATGCGATTTTGCAGACTGCGAAATTTGCCCAGTTCGTTGTTTGTAAGAAAGTATCTCAAACTAAACGTAGCAGTTTTTTTATCTTACAGTCGGTGATGTGACTTGCCAACTTTGCTCAGAAGATCTTTGTTGTGGTTATCAACTGTGGAAGTTCTACGCAAAACATCACGACTTGTTTTGAGCTTTTTCAAGGTGTTGGCAAGTCAGTGGGCCTCCATGATTCCCATGGTATTTGCATCCTTTCAAACGTTCAGGTTAAGAATCGATGAAGACAAAGTGGTTCAGTTTATCATAAGGTTTTCTCCGATAACGAATTCAAAAGATGTTCTAATTGTAAGTTAGAGTTTTTTTTGTTTCTTTTCCAAGAACAAACAACAGACGGTTGAAATTCTGTTTCAAAAGTTTGAAATCTGCAGCGACACTTTTGTGATAAGTGTTCTGACGTCACCTCCGTTGTCTTACGGTTACTGTTGAACTTTAATAGTCAACTCAAAGATGAACTCTCAGAAATGGCACTTGAAAATGAAGCTGATTAATGAGAATTGATGAATATTTGATACTTAGCCGGGTTTTTTTTACTTCACCTGCTGCTGCTTGCTTTTTAACCCTTTTAAAAAATTCAAGAGATTCGGATCGGTCTTGCGACGATAAAAAGAGAAAATAGTCGAGACTGCTATACGAAGACCAAGGTTTGTTTTTGGCGCAAGATTTATCATCCTACTGACCACTGTTAATAAAAACACTGCGACATTCTTTTGATCGTGTAAGTTTATTTTGAAATTAGTTTTCGTCAACAGATTTTAGAAAATACAGGCTAACTTGCATTCCTTCCAAATTGAATAGAACGTTCAGCAGTAGTTTTCGAGGAAGTATAAAACTTTGTCGTTTGATTCAAACTCTCTGATAGTTTGGCAAAGATACAGAAAACAGTTTTCAATTATCTGCTATAAAATTAGTGACCACATGTTGGTTTGAGATGTCTATCAGCTAACAAATCTGAAAGTTTTGTTTTGTTTGACACGCAATATACAAGAACTAAAACTCTTATACTTCGCTGTTGTAAATGGCTGCTTTTGGGCTGAAATTGCTGTCACAAGTAAAGAATCTATGATAAGAAAATGGTTGTGGATGCTTCAAAGAAGGTTAGGTTGATATTTTGGTAATAATAATTGCTGTGTTATTTCACTGTGTTTCTGTATCAAAACAGAGTTGTAAAGCGTTGTACAAGTTTTCAAAAGGAAAAAATTGAGAAATATTTGGCTATACTTAATTAACAACTGGTGTATTAGTATTTAATATACCGTGATCACTGTAATTTAGCAGGGAAAACTGTTCAACAGCACCGTGGTTCTTAGGTTTTAGTTGGTGCAATACCTCGCCACTTACAATAGAGAATGGTAGTAATGATTTTGATGAGGTGGCTGTGTACAACAATACAACTGAACTATATTTCATCATGTTTACACTTTTTTTTATAAGAACGTTGGCTGAAAAATACCCAAAAGTTGAGAATAAGCTAAGAACATACCTAGGCCAAGGAAAGGCGAAGAAATTTTGTTTTGAACACTGCATAAGATTATGGGAATAGTTTTTTTTTTTACTGGCTTACAATCATCAGAGCATGTACAAGTTTGTACAAATTTCTTTCTGCCGATCAGCCAGCTGATCTGGCTCCATGACGTCACGGGAAAAACCTGTTATCATCGCGCCCGACGCTCGTTGAAATTTAATAAATTTTTGAATGCAAGATTGAGCCGAATCGACTGTAAATAAACCGAAATAAACAACAACCGACACGGTGACCATAGCTGTTCGTTCTCGTGAACTTTGATCGCGCACAAAAAAGCATTCTTTGGGACTGGAAATGACAACAAGTTTTTCCCGCTTTCTCGCACCTGATTGGCTAGTTTCATAGTCCCAGGTCAGCTGGAGGAGAGCGGCCAAAACAAAAAAGGCATGTTTTTGCTTCCAGTTGGTTTTTACGAAAAATAAGTACAACTGCACGCCTAATACTATAACAATTATATTTAGAAACATTCAGCCTCAGCCCAAAATTAGTTTACACTGCTCGTCCTATAAGAAAGAGTTTATAAGACGAGCAGTGTAGTCTTGGTAAACCTTTAACTAACCCACGCTTATCCCTTTCGTTCACTTTGTTACACAGGAAAACGCTTCCTCTTAAACTGATTCGTTTCAGGCAACAGAGTTCCAAAGTTAAATGACAAGTTACATTAGATGCAAAATGAGTCTTCATTTTGTGATGTTTAATCAACTAGCTGAAAAGCTAAGACATTTTATGAGAAACGAGTGACACACCAACCTTTTTTTCCTGTCGGGAGACTCTTAGAACGCTTTTCATTTGTCCCGTGGGGCCGATCTGTCCAGCCAGTTCTAAAATGGAACGCACGTGTTCTTAGAACTTGTTCTGACCAGAATGTCCCTGCCTCATGGATTAGAGCCGCTCAGTTAGTTCTCCCGCTCCGGTCGGCCAAAGCGCGGGAGTTTGGGTTGTTGCGGGAAAAAGTGTACGCGCGCCTTGGAGTTTTCCATTTAAGTTTGCAAGGACAAGTTCTTTTCGGCCGGGCAGAACAGTTCACATAATGTGACCTTATAGAACGGGAAATCAACTTGTTTAAACGAGCTCTTGTATATGCTCAAACATTTTGATCTTATGAAAATTCAAAACAAACGATTACACATGAGTTTTAATAGGTAGGGAATTTTGAAAACCAGCTAGAGTTCATGAAAGCCCTAGAGAAAGCGAAGAAAAGAAAGACAAAGAGAGTCGTTCATCAACATGCTGTTTCCATTAATCATGATACGAGAAATGAGTGGTCAGGATGTGAGTTGTCGTGAGTCGTTTCGAAAGTCTGGACTTTTTTTCAGTGTTTTTAAATTCCCTTTTCAAGGCGAAGGTTAGGAGCGTTAGTTTTCAACGTTTTTTTGCTGATGTAAATTGTATATTGGTAATTCGCTTTGTAGCGCGATGAATTTACGAATAAACGCCATTGTTATTTTTATTGTTGTTGTTGTTGTTATTATTATTATTATTATTATTGTTATTATTATTATTATTATTATTGTTATTAGCTTATAAATCTATTGTCTGAATGGCAGGTGCGTATCAGTGACAAAAAAGAGCAACCCTCTCCTCCCATCGGCCATTCATCACCAAAAACCTCACCACGTGACTGTCAACAAATAGAAGGCAACACCATCGTTCCAGAATACGAAACACGAGAATTCTGCCTATCAGAGTTCCCTCCTCAGGGACACATCGTAGAGGGCCACTACCAAGGAGCTTTTCAAGCGGGGGCTGATGTACCTGGAAATATAAGGCCCAAACGTGAGAGAACCCCAACTCCTCCTGTACCTCAAGTTCCCATAATTGAACCCGGTACACCACCGCGTAAGTGCTGGACCTTAAACCCGACTACACCCTCCACTCCTCCTCCTTTTACCCATCCCTCGACGGGAGATTTGAATCTGAAAAAACAAGATCATGAAATTGAGCCTACAGACAATGGGACAGGCGTTACAGAGGTAGAGGTGGATGAGGTGAGCCCAAAGAGAGGGGGACTGGCGCTATTCATCGGTGAAGACGCAAACATTGGCAGCCAGGTAAGTGTGACGTCATCCAGCGATGTTTGGTTTTCGTTCACATTCACGAAATCTTACTTTCGGGGCTCTGAAGGTTTGACAGCGGGCTCTGCGCACGCAACCCTAAGGAACATAAAAGGTCCACTTTATGGAATCGAAAAAGATTTGGAATGATACAAAATATCGTAAATGTGGTTGGATTGACAATTTCAATGCATTTCCAGCAGTTTTAGAATCTCAAATTTCGATTTCCCCCTTATTTCATTTTAACTTTCATTTTTTTTCTCAAAGCTTTGTGTGTCGGCACTTACAGGGTCAATCATTCCATTGCTAATTGTTTGGTCCCGGTTCTTAAAGTATGCACCCCACCCCCCCGGGGGGGGGCGTGTAGATCAGGTAATGAGATGATTGCTACATTAATTATCTCAGGAAACCTACATGAGTAAATAAAAATGTTCAGACAAGTGTATGGACCATCAATTGGACTTCTAAACTGTTCGCAATTCTACAATTGATTTCGGCTGAGCAAACGATAGTAATTGCTTGGCAGTAGTAAGTTACTAACGGCTTGGATGGTTGCTCCGTAGGGACTGACTCCTGAGCAGCAGAAGAAACGCGACCGTTTCCTCCAGAACCGTTTGAAGAAGCAAGAGGAAGAGAAAGCCAGGAAGGAGGCCGAACAGGAGAAGAAGCGAAGGTGAACATCGTGTTATGTGTGTTTTAAACGAGAAGTGCCGGTATAAAACGGCCGAGAACTATTCCCCTTTTCTTACGTCGAAGCTCCAAATTTGTAATTCAAGATTTGCAATGTATGAGCCATCTCGTTTTAAACACTTGGATTCAGAAGGGTGGGATTTGATATTGTACGAAATAAATAAGTGTTACAGTAATAATAATGGTCTTGTTCTGGGTTTCACAAAGTTGCTCTTACCTAGTATATAGACATTAAAACTATTACATGTACAAAACAAACTGTAAGCTCACATACAATCGCAGTACTAAAGACGATAACTTATTGAGTAATTATGAGGTAAAACTTAACGCTACAACACATAACTATTCAATACTAGAAAACTACTATTTCACAACTCCCTTCATCATACGCCCCATACTCTCTCTCTCTCTAAAATTCCTAGTTTCCCGTTGAGTTCATACCTTAACTTTCATAAGCACACTAGCCAGATTAGTGAAACTAAAACAAACAGGTGATCTGTGTGTTTGTACAGGAGAGAAGAAAAACACAGAGAGAAGGAAATGCAGAAAAAACAGGAGGAAGAAAGACGTCGCTGGGAAGAGAAGGAACGGCAGAAAGTTGAACGAGAGAGACTGGAGAGAGCCCGTGCTGAACGAGAGAGACTGACACAGGAATCAGAACTCGCAGCTGGCTACGCTACGTACCGCGCGAAGCCTGGGGTCAGTTCACGTGGCCTTCCTGATCGTATGGAGTTGGAACCAGTCTCCCAATATCATCCTCACGTGGAAGAAGAGGCGGCATCTGCTGCATACGGCCGACCCCAGTCAGTCTTTGCTGAGTTCAGCGGTAGGTTGCCAAGACAACAGATGTAATAAAAAGGAAAAGTTTATTGGTAATTTCGGCTATGCCTTTGAACCTCACGTTAAAGTACTTCTCCTGGTGATAAGGGTTCCCCACATTTAAGCCCACCTACCCGCTAGCACAAGTAATAATCTGGGAATAAGCCACCAACGCCTGGCCCGCACCCCTCCCGTCCTTATTAGGCTCATCTGATGTATTCCGGTTAATAGTGCCTCTTTCTACGCAGTGTTCCTTGTTTCTAGTTAAGTAAGGCCACGTCAGCCGTAGAAGAGCAGCGCCACCAAGAATATCAGCGAGCACATGTCCGGCTGTACTCGGCAGCTACTTCAAGCAATTTCCAGTGCGGATCTGACTGCCCAGACCAGAGCATGTCTAGGATAGGCCTCATCTCAAGTATAAGACAGTCTTTACCGCCATTTATTTTCATTATTATTGTCTCAACTTAAATACAAACCAGAATAAAAGGCCAGTTGGGATCCTTTGGAAAACAGACTCGTCCTTAATCAGTCGGCTCTCTTTTCCAACCTTTACAATGTAACATAATATAAAACTGTAACTTTCTTGCCGTTATATCACCTCGATTCAACCTGTTAGAGCTAGTAGACTGCACAAGAATGCTCTCAACAATTACAATCTAATATTCAGTCCTTTACATACTCCTGTTTTTACAAAAACTGTGATACTCTGAAACTCTCTTCCTCGGACGTTGTGTCATCGGACACTCTAAAATCATTTAAACAGTCCGCCATGCCGGCCATAAGATCGGTGAAGGTACCAGTCCACCCTGGAGGCTTTAAGCAATTCGCCGAGACCCCTCTCGTTATTGGAGTTGATATAATGAGAGTATCTTTTCTAAGTTTGATAAAAACTTAGACTTTTTCGTCGAAGAAGTCTGGATTTTCTCGATTTAAGTAAACTTACCAACGTTTTTGCCTTTTAATCTTATCTTGCCAATTTTAGCTATTGTATGACACATACCAAAGTGATCTATGAAATGGAGTCACATCTGGTTTAAACTTACGTTATTTTATTGGTTTATAGACCATTTTGCTGATCCAAATTTTTGCTAGATCCATTCCTTCGTGAGGGCTAAATGCATTTTTCTGTTGAATTATTGAGCCAAAATTTAACCGAGTAATGACTTTTAGCCCCCACAAAGAAATTGAAGTAGCAAATATTTGCATCTGCAAAATGGTCAACTGCAGCGTTCTTTTTGTGTCTCACAGGCCCCCAGTGCTACGTGAAACCGAGTGGGAAATCAAACCGCAAGATCATGATAAACGCCGTGTCCCACGTCTGCCTGTGTGGAGTGCCAAACAAGGAAGCAAAAGAAAAATGTTTGCAGGTATTCAGTGTGTGCGCGTCTTTGTGTCTGTGTAGTGAAAGCAATTTTAAAAATAAAATTGCGCAATCAAACAAGGAGAAAAAAATAATTTGTACCCCAACAAGTTTTAAACCGAAAAAAAAATGTTTGACCAAGTAAAAAGAGTTTTTCTAGTTGCACAGAAATTATTCTTCACTCCAACACCTCCC